>JAIUZE010045512.1:0-151063 GCA_022085475.1 Heliosperma pusillum | reverse complement strand
GGGTTTAGAATGGTCGGAAAGTCGAACCATTTTCTTTTGTGAAGATGAAGATGGAATGTTGATTGAAAGTTGATTAGTTATTGGGAATGGAGATGAGAATGGATCTTCTTCTCCTTCAAGATTAGGTAAAATATCCGAGTATTTCTCACGAATACGTTCTAAACTTGAAATATCAGAAGCTTTTGAAATTTCGTTGAATAGCTTTAGTTTCCTACGCAGAATTCTTTCTAGTTCGGGGTCTAAAGCAATAGGGGTCCCTAGTCTAGAAGATCTGGGCATAAGAATTGGAAAGCTAAGATGAAAAATCAAGAGAGGTCTAAAGGAATTTGGGTTTCTTAATACTAGATAAAACTAATTGCGATAAAATTTACAAGAAAAAGGAAAATTAAACCGTGCTCCCCGGCAACGGCGCCAAAATTTGATCGGGCCTATCGCAAGCCCAATACAAAGATAATTTACCCAGACTAGGCCAATAACAAATTAATTTAATTAGGGAAGTAGGGGTCGATCCTCAGGGAGATGGTATTTTCTATGGATTGTGAATCGTCTCACAATTGAGTTTTATCTAACAATTTTCTGGGTTTTGAGGTTTTCAATTCTAAACTAATAAAGATCATTAATAAAAAAAAAATAAAAGCAAACTAAAATGAAAACAATAAAGCAAATGATGAATTAACAATAATGAGAAGCATCTAGGGAAGTAGGTTCACACATGTAGATTGACATATTGATGAAATTCGATTTAGGATATGCAAATAATTCATTGTGAGTTCGTAAGAATGATGTGTTCATTAGAATCATAAATCAGATTGTCTAGCAGGCTTTTAGGCGATTTACTAGGTCTTAATCCACCATGTCATGCTTTGTCTATTCAATTCCTGTATCTCAACCTTGGAAAAGAATTCCATACTAGTCAATGATTTTGATCAAGAATCGTCAACTATCGTTAAAGTCCAAACATGCATAGACACAATGTTTTAAAAGCACAATTTTTTTTATCTAAGTATCATCTTTTAATCAATCTAACATGGCTACCCAGCACCCTAGAAAGGTGACTACTTACTCATGATAATGTTTATGTCTAAGATGATATTAACAATGAAAATTAAGATAGACAGGATTAGTTGATTTTGACAATAATTTTAGACTCTCTATAAGGCGATAATAACGACGCTATTTGACAATCTAAGAAATGAAACTACGAGTATAACAAAATGAAAATGAATTTAAGATAATATGAATAGAAAATAACAATCAAATAAGGAATATAAAGAACTTTAAATAAAGGATAAATTAGAAATACCTAGGTGACGATCAACAACGAAAATAATAGAAATCCCTTGCATAGAATAATCGTACCTTGAATTACAACTCTTGTACCCAACAAAGTAGACTACAAAGATTGAAATTCTTATTGATCTAAACTAATGTTTTGATGTGAAATGGACATAAATAAACTAAGAACTAAAAACAAAAGAAGAAAATGATCTAAACTAGAAAGACTAAAACTAAAGAGAAAAGAAAAGATTATTCTAAAGAGGATTTGTAAGAAGATTGTTGTATGGATGATTGTGTGTTGAGAAGAGAGGCTGGAGCATCTATATATAGCATTAAGGTTTCGTGGAGAAGGGGTCGAGCATTGAACATATAAGACAAAAATAGGAAGTTGAAGCATCATGCTCGGATCAGCAGGGATACCCGATCGGGTACACACTTACCCGATCGGGTAAGTGGTCATCTGGAAGCTCTTGACTAACGTTTCATCTTCCTTTGCTTTGACTTGACTTCCATCATCCCCCTTGACCTCTTCAATCGGGTTTGTTGATAGGGTTTGATGTAAAGCGATGAATTCTTTCGCCCAATTGATTGATCTTCCGACAACTACGAAACTGTCTTTGCTCCTTCTCTCTTTTGAGTTAGTGAACCTTCTTGAAATGCCTTTGACATGGTCAAGCATGCTTCTTCAAATCGCCGGGTTCTAGCCAAATGATCGGAAATATAGAAAAAGGGCGTAGAAATGTCACTTTCCCTACAAAACAGGTTAGAACACAGGAATTCGCCTAGAAGACGATATTAGCTCATAAAATGGCTTAACAAAGCACAAATGACATACAAAACAGAGCTAAAATGGGGGTTAAAATCATGCAAATATTCACTTATCAGTAAACGTATTTAGGATATGATTAGTATTCATAGAATTTGTGTTTGTTGATGATGGTTGTTATTTGTTGATAACTATTAATGAGTATTGATGATTGATGATGGTAGTTGATGTTTGTTGATGATTATGGATGATTCTTAGTGATGTGTGATGATTTTCGTATACATGTGGTCCCAGCTGGCCGACCGGCCGCCGATCAGCTGACCGGCTGGGAGTTGGCTGATGTTTTATTAGTGTTACGTGATAATTTTGTTGTGAAGTAAGTCTAAGCCGACCGACTGGCAGCTGACCGGCTGAGACACATCTCATTTCCTTCTTGTTTTCTCAAGTGACATATGGTCCAGCCGGGTAGCCGGCAGCCGGGCCACTTGACCAGCTGGCACACGCTGCCATTCCTCTTTGCTATTCTTTCTTATACTTTCATTTATAATAGTTCGCATGGTTCGTTTAACGTATAAATATACGTAATGACTTTAAATATTCATGTTTAGAATATATGATGTTTCTTCGTTTGTATCGCATGTTTTGTGACGGTTTTTGATATGTCCCACTTTGAGTCGGTTTTACATATGTTATGATTTGAGCACTAATTGTTAAGTGCTATGGACTCTCATTCCCCGGCTACCTCCTCGCTTGTTAGACTGGAATGTCGGAACGAGGAGATGTATCCTTAATGCTTAAATTCATGTTTTAGTGGGCATATGACGACGTTGTTGGGAGGCGAACGCTTTGCGTTGATCGACCCGGCCTTCAAATGTCGTATACTTGCGAGGTGGTGTCATTGCATGTAGCGTACCGCTTGTTATGATGCTTGTGCTCTTTTACGCCTCTTCGTGAAGGTTGATCGAATTTGGGGTACTTGGCTTCTATGGTTGACCGAGTCTTGGATGCGAAATGTTTACCGCATGTCGAATCGGAAAATGTGATTCCGAGAGTCTGGCCACGTTTAGACTAGGACCGTATTATTATCGTCGTTCTACCAGGAGGAAATAAGTCTACATATACGAAATGTTAATCGTGTATGCGTTCAGAGAAATGTTTATCCCGTGGATGCGATTTTAATCATACTTGCTTGTACACAGTGCTAAGGCGTGTCATTTACCGTGAGAGATGTTTGTCGACGTATTCGTACGTTTGGATTGATGATTATATGTTGATTATTTGTGACTGTTGGATGACTTGGCGTGGTTTGTATGTCGAGTCTTAATCTTATCAATTATATGCCGCTACCGGTGAGATGCAAGCCCTTGTGAGTATATAGTTCCCAAAGGGTGTCTTCCCCGAGTCTATCTATAATATGATGCTTACCGTTTTGTGCTTCATGCACCTATATCTTTATATATTGAAATGCCTATTTATCCTTCTAGTATTTCACATGTACATATATATGCAGGCTTCAACTTGTGTATTACCGTTTAAGTATGTTATTTGTGATATGGCTGGGAGAACCCGGAGTTACTCCTCACTAACTGTGGAGTTCATGTTTTCATGGATGACCAAGCACTACTACAAATACAGGCAATAACAACGCCCCATTAACAACGCATACTCACGAAAATAAAGGAAAACCGTTGTGGAATGGAGAATTATTTTTCCGCGGAATTTTATTAAACCTAATAACAACGGTATTAGTTTTTCGAACGTTGTTAATAGTTTTAACAACGGCGTGAACCAAAATAACCATTGTAAATAAATTTACTAATAACAACAGTTTATTCTATATCCGTTGTTATTAATTTAGCGCGAAATAAGGAAAAGTAATAACAACGGGTATGAAAAGCCCGTTGTTATAATGTGTTATTAATTTGGCGCAATATTTGGCTTAAATTAATAACAACGGATATAATTTTGTTGTACGTTGTTGTTAGTTGTAACAACGGATATAACTTTGTTAACCGTTTTACATAAAGAACCTAATAACAACGGTGACTATGAATAATAACCGTTGTCAATACTTTTAATAAAGATGAAAAAAACACACAACACTAATAACACTGTACTGCAACACAAAAACACAAACACAAAGCGATTATACTGCATCACAAAACCACAAACACTAATAATTTATTGATTTCCTGATCGTCTCTTTGTCATCATCTCCGTCTGCTATTTCTTATTAATCAGGTATTATAATAATTTTTCTTTATTGATTTCCTGAATTTCGTTTATTTGTGAATTAGTTGCCTTATACATTGCATTTTCTGAATTAGTTGGCTTATTATTGAATTAGTTTTAATTAGTTGGATTTTCTGAATTACTTGGCTTACTATATATACTACGAATGTAGATAAATGACTCGAACTTGGATGAATGTTGCGATTATGAGTGACCCAAACTATAAGGATGGTTTAGCTGAATTTATGAAGTCGTTGCGAACAATTTGAATGGTTCTTCTAGTATTCCATGCCCTTGTGAAAGATGTGGTAATATTAGGTATATGGCTATTCCGGACGTTAAAATTTACCTAGAAAAGTATAGTTTTAGTCGATCCTATACCCGTTGGATTTTTCATGGGGAATCATTAGAGGAAGATAATAATTTTGAAGAAGATGATCTTGAGGTATACGAAAGGATAACTGATGATCCCGAGTTTGCCGAGTATGTTGAGTTGGAGGCAGACGAGGTGAATGTTGGGTCTACAGATAATGAAGAAAAAGATGATGAATCAAATGCTTTTGAAGATGAAAACATTAATTTGGATGACCTTGACAACATGTATAAGAAGTTGTCTGAGTCTGAAGCGCCTCTATACCCTGGTTGTAAGTACACAAAGATGTCGGCTGTGGTGAAGTTGTATAATATCAAGGGGGCAAATGGGGTTAGTGACACATGTTTCACTAGTGTATTAGCCTTGATAAACGACATGCTTCCAGATGGTAATGTTCTTCCCGTTAAGACATATGAGGCTAAAAAACTAATTAGAGGGGTGGGTATGAAATATGAGACAATACATGCATGTCCAAATGATTGCGTATTGTATCGAAAATTATATCAAAACTTAACCAATTGTCCGGTTTGTTTTGAGTGGCGTTATAAGGATAAGGAAGGGATACCGGCTAAGGTATTATGGTATTTTCCAGTGATACCAAGATTCATAAGGATGTTTGCGAATAGCAATGATTCAAAAATGTTAACTTGGCATGCAACTGGAAAAATAAATGATGGGAAGCTAAGACACCCGGCAGATGGTATGCAATGGAAATCGTTCGACGCTAAGTATCCAGAGTTCGGCATTGAACCTAGAAACTTACGTCTAGCGCTGTCCACTGATGGAATGAACCCACATGGAAACATGAGTACCCAACATAGTACTTGGCCAGTAGTGTTGGCAATATACAACTTACCTCCATATGTGTGCATGAAAAGAAAGTACTTGATGTTGTCGTTGTTAATTTCCGGACCTAAACAACCTGGAAATAATATAGATGTCTATTTGGAACCTCTTTTAGATGATTTGCGAATTTTGTGGGATAGTGGGATAGAAGTATTTGATGCATATAGGAATGCAACTTTCAATTTGAGAGCGATGTTATTGTGTACAATAACCGACTATCCGGCTTATGGCAACCTTTCTGGGCATACGGTGCATGGGAAAGAGGCATGTCCATTGTGTGGGGAGGATATCGAGTCTGAATACTTGAAGTGTTCTCATAAGTATGTGTATTTGGGAAATAGGAGGGGCTTGGATCCTGACAATTGTTATCGCAAGCAGCAGAAAGCATTTAATGGACGTCAAGAACTTCGTCAACCTCCTAGAATTTTGAGTGGGCATGAAGTTTATCAGAAAGTAAAGCATATTGAGATAAAATATGGGAAGAAGAACGGCTCTAAATTGTCTACTCGTGGGTATAAGAAAAGCTCCATATTTTTTGATAAACTTCCATATTGGCCTGACCTGGAGGTCAGGCATTGCCTCGATTTCATGCACATTGAGAAAAATGTCTGTGATAATATTATCAATACCCTCCTGAATGTTCCCGGTAAAACAAAGGATAACGCCGAAATAAGGAAGATAGGCCAAATTGTAACAACCGGACATAATATACCCGATTTTTTTTGTTCTAGTAAAAAATATTACTAACATTTTCAGTAGAACTTAAGTTTTTAAAATAGGAATGTTTGGTTCCGAAGTCTATTTGAAATTCCGCGTTATTTGGAATTTTGAGAGATTATGAAAAGACCGTTTTTAGTCATCTTTGATTTTTCTTGACAAAAGTCGTCTTTGACTTTTCCTTGACTTTTTAAAGTCGTCATTGACTTTTTCTTGACTTTTAAGTCGTCATAAACTTTTCTTGACTTTTAAGTCATCTTCGACTTTTCTCGACTTTTCAGTCAACTTTGACTTCCGTTGACTGTTTCCCGACTCGCCTCATAAGTTTGAAGACCGAAATTTTATTTAAAAAAATAATATTTTTGATTTATTTTTATTTGGATTTATTAAGATTTATCATAATTTAATATAATTATTTGGAATTTATTCGGAATTTAAAGAATAACGTTTACGGTTTTAACCGAACGTTATTTAACTATTCCCGACTCATCGTAAAGCGCGAAACGAAACCGAAACTCGACTTTGGCATGAGTCACGCGCCCAGGTCATCGTTTGCCACTCACATTAGATATTTTAATTCTTTTGATTAAACTAATAATAATATCTAGATATTTATTTACTTTATCGATCAGTTAACGAAAATTACGCAAATCGTTTACAAAACTGACCCGATATCACCCATACCACACGGTTTTTCTTCCTCGCTTAGCCTTGATATTTTATTTCTTTTCATTATAATAACATAATATCTTGATATTTAATTCAATTAACTTAATATCGAATTAATTACTGTAATATAATTATTATACCGGGTCAATTCCATAACAACAATTTCAAACCCAACTCACTATTTTGCTCTATAAACTCACGGCTCACACACTCCACTTTACTCACAAACAACTTTTCATTTTACAACAAATCAACTTAAGATCAAATAAATCGTTCTTCATCGTTCTTGAACGTTCTTCGTCGTTCTTCATCCGTTCTTAGTCGTTCTTGAGCAAAACCTTCATAAAACCTTCATTTCTTAATTAAATCCGTCCTAACTTATATTTCTAGGATCTCCTCTTCGCTCCCCATCTTCAAGTACGTTTTATTTTAAATTCCGACAAAATCGTTTTCAACACTTTAATTATGGAAAATCAAGTTTTAAGTTCTAATAATGTTTTCTTGTCATTTCTTATAGGGGAAGATTTTGAAGACGAGTTTGGTGAATCGTATATCTTAGGAGAAGACTAGAAGACGGGTTTCTTAGTTCTTAGTTCTTATTATTTTGGTGCTACTTGATTTTAGCTAGCTAAGGTAACGATTCCGAGTTACTCGACGGATAAATGTTACATAGCTTTGTTTTACTTTAGTTTTTGGTTCATCTTTAGTTTTTGTTCATATGATTATGGTTTTATGATTTTAGTTAGTAACATGATAAGTGGTTGATTTTATTATGTTGTAGGAATTTATGAATATGTTGGTGTCCTTGTTATATTTTGATGATTTCTTCATGATGATGATTGTTGCATGTTGGATGGTTAAATTGGATGTTTAAAAATGGATGTTAGTAATTAAAAACATGTTGGAATTAATTGGAAATTGGGGTTTTTGCTTTGGTTGTGTGAACCGTGGAGGAGGGGCCAAACCGGACCAAACCAGCCGGTCCAGGCCGGTTCAGACCGGTCTGGGCTGGTCCATGGTGGGTCCGGGTTTTGGTCTTTGGGTTGTGTCAATGTTTGATTGTTTAATTGTTGTTTTGACGGGTGTTAATTATGTTAAAGCATGCGGGAAATAATTAGAAACGGTTTTTAGTAAAACCGTTAAAAAGGCCAAAACAGCCCATTTTGCCAAAACAGGCCGTGAGGCCCAAATCAGGCCCATGTGGGTCCGGCCCAACTCAGCCCGTGGGTCCCACCTTGGGACTCGTGACGGTTTTTGAGTTATCGTCATTTTTATCGTGTTTTGTAATATTTAGCAAGTGGGAAATATTAATAAGTAAAATATTTAATTAAAAAGGTTTTCATAAAATTATTATTTCTCACATGTTAGAAATTATAATACGAGATTAGTTTACGTTGAAATCATTTAAGTCAAGCGGGTTTTGGGTATAATATGATAATTCACATGTTAGAAGTAGTAATAAAATAACATGTAATGAATATGTTGATTTTATGTCTATGTGATAAAGACTCTGCTTCTAGCCGGTTTGATCCAACGGGTTTGGTCAAACTAAGATCTAGTCAGCCCCGATTTGACTGATGACCCGTCGCGGGACTCGGGTCGGGGATTTGTCTTCAAGTAAGGTTGTATTTAATTATGAATTAGCCTTGGTAGATATGAGGCGATATGATATTTGATTATTATTGATATGCAAATAGTCACATGATAGGATGTTTTCCCGTGACTGTTTTATTTTATGGTTGGTGTCGTGTTGACTAAGTACCCATAGAGAATTATGAGAATATGGCGTCTTGACCATTCTAATTCTAAATGAGTAGCTTGGACCACGACATTGATAGGCCCGTACTATCTTTAACGAGCATACGGAGTTTGCCGCGTGATAGCTTTTGTGTCTCGGCTTGGTGGGTTTATATCCAAGTCGGGGCATGGTTGCCTAATCCGTTTTGGGGTTGGAACCAGCTTAAGTACTAGCCATCTCTGCTTAGGGGGTCGCCTAGTAGAGTTTCTCATAGACGGTTATGTCATGGGACGGGGAACGGAATAGCTGTTGTCGCTAGGTCTGATCAGTCTAGGACTAGGATGTTTTCCTACCTTGTGGTATAGCCTCGAGTTACAGAAGTCGACTATGACTGTACTAAGAACTTATGCCTGTTTGTAGACGTATGGTCTTTCATGTTTGTATGATTCTATGAGTTCTAGAAGGTGAGATGCAAGCCGGCTAGGATTGATAGAGTTTGGATGACCGATTGTTAACTGATTCACATGATTACGTGTTGATTAGGGTTTGAGTGTATCAGGGCCATGTTACATGGTAACCGCTGAGCCAGCATACCAGCTTCCCTACCTCGAGTTATATTTATTATCGGATTCACATGATAGCTTTCATATGATAGGTTATATGTTAGTTATTTGTTTCATAACATGAAAAGCATATCATATATGTTAAAGTTTTGTATTTTCCATATACACTGCTTTTATGTTATTCATGTTTAATTAAACTGAATTTCGTGGTGGGAAGAACTCGGAGTTACTCCCCATGACTGTGGCTTCCGTGTTTATAGTTAATGCGGTCGAACAGGTGGTGATGCATACTTTGGGTACATTGACGAGCTAGCGAGCGAAGTATTTACCTTGGACCTATATTCGGTTCTTAGATTGTATATTATTATACACTCTTTTATTTCCGTATTTATACGGGAATATGTCTCCCGTCTTGTATATTTCTTTTGTATAATATTATTTCCGTTTTGTAATGACCCTTTTTATTTATGACACCCTTGTTTATGTATTTAAAATATTTTTTTCTTTCCGCAAATTTGAGGGTGTCACAGTTGGTATCAGAGCATATTTGCTCCCGACGCACGTTTGTGTACCCTTGCATAAATAACTTGACCGTAATAAATAATAAACTGGTGAGATAGAAGGGTAGGATGGGTAGATTAGGAATTAAGTTGTAGTCTATTTGTTTATGCTAATTGTTAGGAGTAACTTAATTTGTTTTGTTTCTTATGAAGACGGTTGGACCTCGTGTAGAAGAGTTCGTTGTTACTGCCAACCGGGTCCCTCCTCATAAAGAAGACAATTGCCAAGGAGGCTATGCTTGGGTGGCTAGCCAAATTGCTAGGAGCAATATTACGCCTTATGGTGGAATATGTGTTACCTAGAAGGAGTATCCTCTACCGAAGATTTGAAAATTTATATGCCTACTTGAAGTGAATTCCTTCTTCATCTTTGATTTCTCTCGTCCTTATAGTATTATGCCCTCTTCCTTCCATCTAGGTACTACTTTCTCTTCCAACCTAATTGCTTCTTGAAAATTTCTATTGATAGCTCCTCCATCTTAACATGGGTATCCTTACCTCCCTCTTGTATCATTTTTATGGATGTCATAACCATCGGTTGGTGGTATATTATACTTAGTCGGAAGAACTTTGAATCTTGTGGAATATTAGTGTATGTTAGAATGAACTTGTGATTTGAGGAAAATGGTATAGATCTAATTTCACCCTATGGTGGTGAGAGTTGGTATCCTTGAGGAAAGTGTGGTAAGGTATGTGTAATGATTTTAATGCTTGATGCTTGTATAATCGAATTTGTGTGTAAATAGTTATGATATTCGAGGGGTTTGAGATCGAATGAGTTGGCTATGACTCTTAACTCATATTAGTAACTTTAGTCTTTGGACTTAGAAGGTTAGCATTGGTTGAGACCCTGTTATGTAGATGTCGATTGTGGAGTTAGTAAATAAGAAGTTTCGAATATGGTACTTAACCATATTATTAAACTAGTTTCATGTTTAGATGATTATAAGGATTTGAGGATAAACTTGAGATGAAATTCTCCTAGTGGTTTTAGACTATGAAAACTTGAAGTTGCAATATCTTTTGAGGATCGAAATAAGCTTAATAATAGTTGTAGGTGTGGTTAGAAAATTTAGTGATTTTAATGTTACTTGAGAATTTGTTGTCGTTAAAGGTTGGACCCTAACGGGAATTAATACTTTGTGGAATTTGGATTTGATGACACAACTTGAGGAATATGGACATAAGCGAAAACCGATGTATTGAGAGTTTGGAAGAGATAAATAAATTAATTACGGTCACATTGCCCTATGTTTGGCAAACGTGAAGTGAATCGAGTTTTGTGTGGCTAATCTCTTTGAGGTTTCGAGATTCAACTTTGGAGGATGAGAGGATTCATTGTAAATAAGTGGAGGTAATGAATTTTTGGAATAAATTGGATTAAAGGATTTCATAGTAAGTCCTTTACTTTGTGGTTGTTAGCGGTTTTGTTTCCTTAATTATAAATATTTTGAGGGTGATTTCCAATAATAGTTTCGATGGACATTAGATGATTTTTATTGAATTGGAATAATTGGGAGTTGCTACTCGATGTGGCATGCTTATGAAATATCTTGGTAGGAATTCGATGATTGAAATGTTGAGGATATATTGCACTCCCTTGAGGACTAGTTTACTTGTACAGTTAGTATTGTCGAGTTACTATCGACATTAGAATTTTCATAAAGGAAAGATAGTATTGGGGTTCATCCTTCGTTTTTCTTTATTCTTTCCTTCTTTCTTTCTTCTTTCTATTCGATTTATTCTTTTGAATATTTCGTTCCTTCTATCAATTGTCATCTCGTATAGATAGGATATTAGAAGCTTTAGTTAGAAGTTTTATGTATAGATAGTAGTGTTATTACTTTTACTATAAAGTTTTGAACTAAAAACCTTTGGAAATGTTTTATGATTTCAAGTAGTTTACCGTCAAGGAGTGTTGAGACTTGTTATTGGAGACGTTCGATAACTAGTTTCTCATTTATTGATGCGAAAATGTGTCTTTTAAAGTCTTTGACTTGGGACGTCGATGTTCTTATCGGCCGACGAGAACCTTCCGCCCCAGTGACAAGACCCTGTATTTTTATTACAAGGATATTCGTAACAGTTTTGAAATAGACCTACATATATGTTACGTTCTTTCTCCTAAGTTTCGAGGACGAAACTTTTTAAAAGGAGGGGTGATTGTAACAACCCGAAAAGTACCCGATTTTTCTAGTAAAAATATTTACTAACACTTTTCAGTAGAACTTAAGTTTTTAAAATAGGAATTTTTGTTCCGAGTCTTATTTTGAAATTCAGCGTTCGTATTTGGAATTTCTGAGAGATTTCATGAAAAGACCGTTTTTAGTCATCTTTGACTTTTCTTGACTTTTAAGTCGTCTTTGACTTTTCCTTGACTTTTAAAGTCGTCATTGACTTTTTCTCGACTTTTAAGTCGTCATAAACTTTTCTGGACTTTTAAGTCATTTCTGACTTTTCTCGACTTTTCAGTCAACTTTGACTTCCGTTGACTTTTCTCGACTCGTCTCATAAGTATGAAGACCGAAATTTTATTTAAAAAAAATAATATTTTTGATTTATTTTTATTTAAATTTATTAAGATTTATCATAATTTAATATAATTATTTTGAATTTATTCGTAATTTAAAGAATAACGTTTACGGTTTTAACCGAACGTCATTTAACTATTCCCGACTCATCGTAAAGCGCGAAACAAAATCGAAACTCGACGTTGGCATGAGTCACACGCGCGTGTCATCGCTTTCCACTCACAAATAGATATTTTAATTATTTTGATTAAACTAATCAAAATATCTAGATATTTATTAACTTTATCGATCAGTTAACGAAAATTACGCAAATCGAGCGAAAACAGACCCGACAAGCTCATATCCACACGGCTCAACCTCCCTCTAATAGCCTTGATATTTTCATTTCTTTGGATTACAATATCATAATATATAGATATTTGTTGTAATTAACTTTATCGTTAATTATATTTAATCGTTTACCGTAAAATAATTATTAAACGCGAGTCAATTACGTAACAACAATTTAAAAACTCGACATCCTTATTTGCCTATATTTACACGGCACACACACACCCCACATTACTCACAAACAACTTTTCATTTTACAACAAATCAAATTAAGATCAAAACATCACTTTATTTGATCGTTCTTCGTGTTCTTCGTCGTTCATCATTTGTTCTTCATCGTTCTTAAGCAAAACCTCCATAAAATCTTCATTTCTTAATTAAATCCATCCTAATTTATATTTCTAGACTCTCCTCTTCGCTCCTCATCTTCCCGTACGGTTTTATTTCAATTCCGTAAAAATCGTTTTCAAGACTTTAATTATGGAAAATCATATTTTAAGTTCTAATAATGTTTTCTTGTCATTTCTTATAGGGGAAGATTTTGAAGACGAGTTTGGTGACTCGTATATATTAGGGGAAGATTAGAAGACGGGTTTCTTAGTTTATACTTCTTATTTTGGTGCTAATTGATTTTGCTAGCTAAGGTAACGAATCCGAGTTACTCGACGAATCGATGTTACTACCTTTAGTAGCTTTGGTGTTCTTAGTTGTTGGTTCATCTTAGTTGTGTTCATATTTTATGATTTTTATGATTTTTAGGTAGAACATGTTAAGTAGTGGTTATTATGGTGTTTTATGAATTTATAACATGTTGGTTGTTCTTGATGAATTTGGATGATTCTTCATAATCATGATTTTTGTATGAGTGATGGTTGTTTTGATTGTTTAAAAATGGATGTTGTTAATTAAAAACATGTTAGAATTAATGTGGAATTTGGGGTGTTTGTTTTAAGTGGTGGCCGGAAATAGTGGTGGTGGTGAACCGGACCAGACCGGCCGGTCCAGGCCGGTTCAGACCCGGTCTGGGCTGGTCCATGGTGGGTCCGGGTTTTGGTATTTGGGTTGTGTCGATGTTTGATTGTTATGTTGTTGTTTTGACGGGTTTTAAATATGTTAAAGCATGCGGGGATTTTTAAGAAACGGTTTTAGAAATTTAAATGAAAACAGCCATTTTAGCCCAAAACAGGCCGTGGGGCCCATCCAAGCCCATGTGGGGTCCGGCCCAACTCAGCCCGTGGGCCCCACTTTGGGACTTGTGACGGTTTTTGAGTTATCGTCATTTTTATCGCGTTTTGTAATAATTAGCAAGCGAGAAATATTAATAAGTAAAATATTTAATTAAAAAGGTTTTTCATTAATTATTATTTCTCACATGTTAGAAATTATAAGACGAGATCGTAGTTTAATTTAATATCCTTTTAGTCAAACGGGTTTTCGGGTCATAAATATAATAATTCACATGTTAGAAGTTTTAATAAAATAACATGTAAGGAATATGTTGATTTATGTCTATGTGATAAAGACTCTGTTTCTAGCCGGTTTGATCCAACGGGTTTGGTCAAACTAAGATCTAGTCAGCCCCGATTTGACTGATGACCCGTCGCGGGACTCGGGTCGGGGATTTGTCTTCAAGTAAGGTTGTATTTAATTGTTGAATTAGCCTTAGTAGATATGAGGCGATATGATATTTGATTATGATTTATATGCAATTAGTCACATGATAGATGTTTTTCCCGTGACTGTTTGATTATATGGTTGGTGTCGTGTTGACTAAGTACCCATAGAGAATTATGAGTATATGGCGTCTTGACCATTCTAATTCTAAATGAGTATCTTGGACCATGACATTGATAGGCCCGTACTATCTTTAACGAGTATATAGTTCACTGCTTGATAGCTTTTGTGTCACGGCCTGGGGGCTTATCTCCAAGTCGGGGCATGGCATCCTAAGAGTTCCGCTTTGGGAAGGGAGCCAGCTTAAGTACTAGCCATCTCTGCTTAGGGGGTCGCCTAGTAGAGTTTCTCATAGACGGTTATGTCATGGGACGGGGAATGGAATAGCTGTTGTCGCTAGGTCTGATCAGTCTAGGACTAGGATGTTTTCCTACCTTGTGGTATAGCCTCGAGTTACAATCGACTATGGACGGTCTAAGAACTTATGCCTGTTTGTAGAAGTATAAGTCTTTCATGTTTGTATGATTCTATGAGTTCTAGAAGGTGAGATGCAAGCCGGCTAGGATTGATAGAGTTTGGATTACCGATTGTTAACTGATTCACATGATTACGTGTTGATTAGGGTTTGAGTGTATCAGGCCATGTTTCTGAGAGGAACCTCTGAGCTAGCATACCAGCTTCCCTACCTCGAGTTATATTTTATTATCGGTTCACATGATAGCTTTCACATGCTAGGTTATTTGTTAGTTATTTGTTTCATAACATGAAAAGCATATCATATATGTTAAAGTTTTGTATTGTCCATATACATTGCTTTTATGTTATTCATGTTTTATTAAACTTGACATTTCGTGGCTGGGAGAACTCGGAGTTACTCCCCACTGACTGTGGCTTCCGTGTTTATATTTAATGCGGTCGAACAGGTGGTGAATGCATACTTGGGTACATTGACGAGCTAGCGAGCGAAGTATTTACCTTGGACCTATATTCGGTTCTTAGGATTGTATATTATTATACACTCTTTTATTTCGGTATTTATACGGGAGATATGTCTCCCGTTTCAGATACTTTTTATTGTATAATATTATTTCCGTTTTGTAATGACCCTTTTTATTTATGACACCTTCTTTATGTATTTAAATTATTTTTTTTCTTTCCGCAAATTTGAGGGTGTCACACTTTATGTGAGTAACTAAATATTATTTAATATTGTTATCGATTCGTGTAAGTTTATTCGGATAAAAACGTTTACTAATCAAAACTCTTGCCACGAGTTCAAAAAGTAGAAAATTATTTTTCAAATTAAAGATACTCATAAAATGATCAGGCAGGTCGGTTAAAGTATGTCGATATGGCCATTTTGGCATTTCGGCGTGGCCACCGCCTATTATGACCCACCTAACCCGCGACATTGTGAAGCTCAACCCGCTCTTGAACCGAGCCGAGTTAGGGTTAAATTTCCCCACTTGACTCGCATACGACTACAATCCGCCAAAAAGCTTAATAGGAAAACTGGTCCAACCCACCCAGCCTGAGCCATCGTTGGACCAAGTAAGGGTTAGGCCTGAGCCAACCACGTTCACCCACCCTGACCTACCTCCGTTCAGCCCAAACCCGACTAATGTATGTGATTTTTAATCCAAATAATGTCAAAATTTGCGCATATTGGGTGTTTGGTCTAGTGGCATGATTCTCGCTTCGGGTGCGAGAGGTCGTGAGTTCGATTCTCGCAACACCCCATATTTTTTTATGTAGGCTTGGTCTTACTAACAGACAGTATTAAGTTTTGGTTCAAGTCAAACTTGATCTGTCTAAGATTGTAGGACATGAACAATACTTACTCATGTTGAGGATAAATTTCTACTCTGATAGAAATTCGAATCAAAGTACAATACTAGTCTTCAATACTTAAATGCATTCACCAGTTTAACTGTACACCGCGTGACGCGTGTTATTCATGGACACTTTCTTACAGTGTGCTCTTCAAAATCAAATGAAGGTCCATCAAGGATTCGTAGCACCCTTCAATGCTAATAAAGCTGCGCCATAAGCAGCTTCTGTTTGACCTGCTCGACTGACTGGCAAACCAAGTACTCTTTCCCGAATTTTTATCCATTTCTCGTTTTTTGCACCACCACCAGCTGTGAAAACTTCGTCCACTCGAGTTGCACCTAGATCTTTAAGTAGGCTATAGCCTTTTGCCTACACACACAAAATTATTTGAGACAGTCTTACGTGTGAGATCAACCCATTAACCATATATAAGACTGTTTCATAATAGTTACATTGTTCCCTATAGCCTAGATGTACTCCATTTTTACCAAAAAAAGAGAACTGAAACGAAGAACCGTCGTGAAATGAAATCTTATTAAAGACTATGGCTAATTGTTTTTTCTATTCTCTCTTTTTTGAGGTGGGGGTCGGTGGGTGGGTTGGCTTACCTCAATGCGTGCAATGGATTCAAGCACACCATGAAGGAACTCAGAATCACTATCAGGGCGTGGATGTAATCTGTCGATATAAAATACCATAATCAGATTAGGTTACCAAACAGTCACAATAAGGTGTTAGAACTAAAAAGGAAGGATATTGTACTCAGTATGTTCTTTTGTCCACTTCAATAAGACTATAAGAGACTATTAAGAATCATTTTTAAGAAATTATGGTCAAGTATCGAAATTGAAGTTAGACAATCAAATTTCAAGAGTTTGTTCAGTTATGAAAGAGTTTGATAGGAGAGAAAGGTATAATATATGAATTACAATGACTTCTTATGCTGACGTAGGAAAGGGAAATCTAATATGGAATTGGAAATTGCCAATAAGACGGTTACGATTTGTATTACACTGTTTCGTGTCAAAATCCCAACAAGTCCTTATGTAACCCTTACTTATACCACAAATTCTCATTTGTGACGGACACTATCCGTCACAAGCTTAAGACGGATACCATATTCTCTCACAAAATACCCATCAAGGGTGAGTGGAGAGCACATGGGGGGTGCCCACCTTGTCCCCTCTACCCATTTCCTCTCACAAAATACCCGTCGCAAGATCCGATCCGTCGCAAGCAAGACCTACTGTACTTATACAGTTATACGGAGTATTATGGTTAATAAATTGGTCTCACATAAATTTTTGTTGTCAAGATAAGCCCAGGTTGCCTTCATCTCTGTTGGTATATGAGTGCTCGGGGTTGAGTAGGCATTAAGTTGCTTGACCAAGAGTTAAAAACACTCAAAAGGGCAGAAATCTCTATGCGAGTGTTGGGTTAATTTTACGATTATCAATTAAAGAATCACAAAACATAAGTCGTGTAAGTCAGTATCGTCTTACCTAGGCTTCATGTTAGGATCAGCAAGGGGAAATCTCTCACCAACATCGGGCAAAGGGTAGTAATCTAACGGAGAAGGTAGCTCTGGATTAATCTGCTTACTTAGTTCCTCCAGTTGGTCATCCGTAAAGAGTTGTCTAAGGGCAGCTCCTCCAGTGTTAGAAGCTCCTCCAACAAGCCACTTATCATCCAGCCGATGGCTGTACACTCCAAATCGTGCATCTTCTACCCTGCTTTTGCTTAGCAGTTTTATGGCCAGTGTTGAACCCAAAGACGTCACCTAATGACAATTTTTGAGAAAGCTGATTCATTAGACCAAGCTTAAAAAAGAAGGGGAAACTCTTAAGAAAAGGCGAGGCATTTAGGTGTAAGAGGGCCAACTTCAGGGTGCCCGGACTAGAATGAAGCAAACAAGATGATGCATAAACAAAACGAACACGTAACTAAAGTGTTGCAAAAAGAACCAAACCAAAAAAAAGCTTTTCGTAGGTTTGGTTAACCCAACTGTTTCTCCGTATTACTTATTCCAAAGATGCAAATGGTTTGGTTTCAATTCACTATTTAGAATTACCGTCAATCAAACCTAACCGTTTTATTACCAAAAAAAAGAAAAAAAAAAATGAAAGATATAAAATTCAACTATTTTTTATCTTTCCGGAGTGCATCCAAACTCACACCTACTTAATTCTCCCCCCTCCGTCCTCATTCGTCAAGTTCATTCTCCATCTATCTACTCTCCTTCACTTTGACCTTCTCTTTATTACAATGCTTTACCGTAGTAATGTGGCGTAATATATGTTAGTTCAGTTCGGGTGTATGTTGCATGGCTTACATTCCGACAGGACATGGGCACATGGCTCTTTGCTTTAAGCTATAAACATAAAACTGTTACACGATGTAGCGTTGTCTGCCACTCCAACACTCGCAGTGGAGTGAATCATATTTATGCAGAACAGTTTCAGTGAAACCGACTTAAATTCCCAACTAGATACATCCATGACCACTGCTTTGTACTGTTTTAAATGCTGAGATCAGTGAAAAAAAAACAGAAACAAAGGCAAGTCCAACTGTTCTCGTAAAACGAAGAAATATTACCGCCATCCCTGGTTTGCTCACACGAGCTGCAAGGAAAGCTGCTATGCTATCAGTAGTTCCGGTGCAAACAACGCAGTCCTCTGAAAAACCTGTCAAACAGTGTCCAACATGAGATGCCACATTGCCACTACAACACTACAACAGCCCTAGGATGATCGAACAGCAAATTGGTCAGGACACTAATTACATGTTCTATGCTTGCAGACGATTAAGAATCCATTCTCAGAACCTATAAGCTATAATAAAGAAGGCGGCTTAACGAGATCATTAGTGTTGAAACGATAACTGCTTTCCAGCTGAGATAAAGGCCACGCAGAAACATAAAAACAAATTTTCAATAAAGTCACTAAAAATGTCGGTGGATGTTATGAAAAGGCAAAATCTAGTCCTAAATAATTTCGGAACAAGTTTTCGATAATGACCAACCTACGGTAAGTCAGGGTAAGATGGGTAGGTTTTGAGGGTTTTGGGGGTAACTTTCTGCTTGAAAGCTCACCTCAAATCTTAAAATCATCAAATTCTAAGTCTTAACTTAACTTAGTGACCCGATATTCCTTTACCCCCAATTGAAAGCATCAAACATCATTATCCCAACGTCTGAACGACTCCTGCGAATCGAACGGTAGGCGGTTATATATACGCAACCTTAACCCTATGTTAGCAAATAGCAACAGAAAGGGGTTGTCTCTAGGTGACCCGATGAATATTGTGCCGGACAACTACTACGGAGTCTACGAGTAGTCGAGTACTTCACTGTAAAAAGAAGTGCAACCATTTTAGTGAATGATTTTGCTTTAGTCCATCATAATCCATAATTAAAGCATAATGAATTTTTAGCTCCTTTGGACAATATACTACGATATCAGACTATAAACAAAAAGTTGGTGAAGTAAAATACCTAGTAGCTTTCTAACATCTTCCTTTAGAGTCCCTATTATAGATCCCGGGGCAATAACGGAAGGCAATACATGTGAGAAAGGTTGTGAAAGCAGCCAAGATGGATACGCATCCAGCTCAGGATCAAAACCAACCTAATAACAAAGTACGTACTAATATGAGCTACATAGGAAACCTTTAAGAGACTTGTATGAGAGAGTCTCAACCTCATGTGTAAGACCAACTCACCAACACAGATCCTTGTGTATTCCTCATTTAATACTAGGTTTAGTTGATCTAAAATGTAAGACAGTCTCGTAAAATCTCTTATGTACCTTCAAAGCGTTGTTGTAATCTGATATGCCCATTTTTCCGTGAAGTAGCCATAGTAACCAGTCTGCTTGGTGCGACAAAGCTGCGGACTCCTTATTTGGACTATCAGAGTTCCACCAAGACACCAACTTACATAATGTAGAGGAGCTAGAACAGACTGTATGATTGAGAGGAGCTATGGCCTTGACTACTGGTAAAGCATCGGGGCAACTCTCGTTGTAAAGAAGCGGTTTGCATAAAGGCTCCCCTGTAGAACTGCAGCCATACATCTAATGCTAGAAATTAAAACCACTAGAAACCACATTATACTCCTTCCACCCCTTGTTTATGTCCATTTGACTTAAGTAGACAACTGATGTTGACTTTGATCAATACTTTTTCACAATATAGGAGTACAACTTCTTAGAAAAGGATAATATTAAAATAATGGTTTTGATAAAAGCAAACATTAAATTTATAACTTTACATATGTTTGGAGAAATTAATGATGGAAGTTACATCAATGAGTACACTGACCATCAAAGTCAAATGCGGACGATAAGTTTGGGGTGCACACAGTATAAGACTGAAATTGAATAACATAAGCCACTGGCAGTAGAGCCAAACCCTTGGCTCTATAGCACCCCAAACAGCAGATGTAACGAGTCACAAAATTGTGCACCAAAGCTCATGTCATGCATCACATGAAACATATAGAGTTGTACCTATTTATAATAAGAGTTGTTGCCGAAGTTCCATCCACAGCCACGGAAGCAACAAGAGGTCGCAGATCAGATGGTACGTCACCGAGTAAAGAGAAAAGCGTTTCTTTCCATGATCTCGCCCAATCTACAACTTCTCCACTCTTGCTAGACAATTAGTACAAAAGTCAGTTTCAATTCATTGCATTGCCTCTAAAAGTACTATTGACCGAGAAAAATCTGAAAATTAGACCTATCTAACAATACAATTTCTCATCTGTGAAAACTGTGTCGGCTGAACTATGATGGTAATTTACTGTCTTTAATCATGAAACTGCATACATTAATATTTAATACATATAACCTTCTCCCTCACTCTGTCATCTTACCCTGCCTAGACATGACCTTTCTCCGGGCAATAGAGGAATGTTGGTATAATGTACATTCCTCCATATATAAACAATGCACCAAATTATTACTCCGTAGTAGATCATTTCTATTTTCTACCCGTGTATATATACCTTGAATCTGTTTAGTCCCCTATTGAAGGACCTTGCACGGGGCCTCGCATCTATTTAAGCTGGGTTTATCTGTTTGGACATACTTTTTTGCATTTTTCCTATTCTACGTCTATTTAGAGAGTACTCCGTACTATATAAACTCGAGGTGATAACCTAGCTATTCATTCAAAAATGTAATTCCTCAAGATCAGTAAATTTTTCCTCTCCACTGCAGGTTGGATGTACCTAACACAACGTAAGTGAACCACCTTAAATAATTGTGGTTTATTATAATTGCATTCGCTAATTCTTTCTTGCATCTGTTATAACACTACCGCATATAGAGGTGTAAATGAACAGAGGCCCTTTGAAGAGGTAGCTACAAAATCAAAACAACAACAACCAGCACCAAATAAAAGTCGAAAAAAGGAATCGAAACAACTCTAGCCTTACCATATATAGAGGATATTGACGCTTGGCCTCGGCTTTAATAAGACCATGTTTATCAATAAGAGCATATCTAGCTCCTGATGTTCCAAAATCCATTCCAAGATAAAGCTTCTCATTTTCACTTCCTAAACCACCATTTTTTCCCTTTTCAAGATTGTCCATTAATGATGATACTGATGTTTTCCTTGCTCTATGATTTAATAATGGCTTTATTATTAAACCACAATCCTTCCTTCCTATAAACTTTTTACCTAATTTATATTTAATTCCTGAAATACAAAGTTTCAATCTTCTTAATATAACTAGGAATTAAAGTGCAAGCATAATAATAAACATTTGCTTGCTTGCTACATGTAATAAGCATACTATTAAAGATGCACTGATGATAGAAGTCAAGATAGAGTATTATTTAAATGCAACAAAAAAAAAAGGTTACCTTGGTGGAAAGAAGAGGGAAACAGGGTTGAAGAGTATGATAGACATGCATCCATTACCTCAATTTCTCAATCTTCTCCCGCATGGATAAGGCAGTGAACTCAAGTTAGAAACTAACTTACTTTCGGGTCGTCGGGTCAGATTGGGTCATTGCAACCGGGCTAATTATGTTTTTTTGTTGCATTTGCAGTTAGTAGCAATATAATAGAGGAAATAGGGGATTTGAACCTGGATGTATTCTCTACAATACCCTCGTTTTATTCACTAGATTAAAACATGTTTGATCTGGAACTAAATATGATCGCACAGGACTTAACTTAATGGTTAAGAAGGAACTATAGTCATTCCTCTCCCATATATATTGACATATTGTATTGGTTTTGTGACTCATTTGACACCATAAAAACATTTAAACTTGCGAAAAAAAATTCATAAGGTTGATCACCGTCGGTCCAATATCAAATTAACTAATACATGTATTTATTTTAATTTAAATTAAATTTGTACTACTATGTTTTATACGAAGAATTACTTGTTTAACTAGTTAAAATATTAGTCAAATACTTATATGACTTAATTATACTTTACTATTTGGTTTGATCCTATGCTAACTTGCTAAGACGGTATTTTAATAATTTACAAATAAATGGTTGTGTAATACCACTTTACACATAAGACTTGTTCAATAACCAAAAGCCAAAAGAGATTACTTATAAATTTGTACAAAAATAATTTATTTTGACAACCTAAGATTTTCAATTGATAATTTATATATTTAAGTAAGTTAGTTTTCAGCATAAAATGTCGGGTTGTTAAAATAAATTAAAATACAAATGAATATAAATGTTATCTTTGGGCTTTTCTTCTTTTAGATCAGTCTTATATTATAGGACAGTCTTATAAGAGAGTTGTCACTAGACCGGCCCATTCTTTTTGGGTAGGATAAGTAACCTAGGCCTATTATGCAAGACTCTTACGGAGTTATGGACTATGTATTTTCACAATAACAAACTCTTTTGTACGATTGTCCTATATATATTATAAAATGGACCTAAAGAGGAAAAGTTGCCCTCCAAAAAAAGGTAAAAACATTATAAGACAACAAATTAAATTTGAGTCTGTCATCCTTTGGACTATTGTTAGTTGTTACTGACTAACTGCCAGCCATTACATCCATCTCCGCCACCACATTTTCCACAATCGACATCACTATCTGTAACACCCTCATCTACTAAAGAGCCCTATCAAGGCTTACTTTAGCAAACGAGAGTGCTACCATCTCGGTTGCCTGAGGGCTGAGGTAGTACATATCAAATAGACGATAACGAAACAACTTTTATTTAGGTTTAAAGCGTTTACAACTGAAGTACTCAAATCCAAAGTAATACAAATATCCAAAAATCTGAAATAAAGAACTCGTAATAAAGTCTCTACAATCTAAGACACAACGGAAGCTAAAGACTTGTCATCCAACGGCAATCCCATCCGACCCCAAGTATGCACAAACGGAATACCTGTTAAACTCATGCTCACCATTCCCCAATGGATCACAATAGTTTTGAACACGGAGAAGGGGTCAGTACATTTATACATTAATCACACCAATACAAAAAACAACACAATCATATCAAAAGATCAGTATCATCTCAAAACTCCGGTGACCGAATTCCTGTCGAAACAGTAACCCCTTCCGGTGCCAAGACGCAACACCGGATATGAATATCTCCTATCGGATTCCCATTGTAACGAATTATCCCTGCCAATGTCAAACCGTAGCAGTGGACATCAAAATTCCCGCTCATCGCAACGAGCGTAACCCGACTCATTAATGTAAACATCCCCCTTGTGACATGAGTCACAAGCGGCAAAACATGGGGCGTGGAACCATGTCCCGCTAATAGTCCACCAATCTCAATCAGAATATCACAATCATCATCAATTTTAACACCACAGTCATCATCAACAACGGTAACAACAATAAATCAATGTACAATTATAGTGAGTAAGGAAACCCTACCTCACAAGCACTTTTGATCAACAGCACAATCAAGGCAAACTAGAAACGCTCCTCAACGAAGTCCACATCTAACAATCATACACAATAATCTAGTATCAAAACTTATCTTCAATCATCATTCTCAATGATACCCCAGATTAAGGTTTCTAACATATTACTCAGGATGATAAACTCAATAAGGATGATAGACACTTATTATATGATTGATGCGAAAAGGACGATTTTGAACGCTCAACAAAGACGATTCTTACTTGGAGATGATTAAGGTGATTAGAGAAGTTATTAGGCTAATATGACATGTTTTAGTAACCGGCGGCATAGTTTATAACCTCTAATCGTCTTAATCAAAACGCGCAAAAACACAAACCCGACCAAAGTACTCGGTCGAGTGCAATGGACACTCGGTCGAGTACTCCACAAACTCGGCCAAGTGCCACATAGGTATGTAGTAGCCTGCCTAAGCGACACTTCCACCTACTTGGTCGAGTACGCCCTACTCGACCGAGTACTCTGCTAAAAGAATACGGAGTATTACAGTCTTCCATTCTTAAAAGGAACTTCGATTCCTTCGTCCTCGAAGTTCACAACCCAACACACTGTACAAACACAACATCATCCTCCACTAACAACTCACCATGAAGCCAACACGAAGTTTGCATCAAACATAATTAAAACCAATAATATGAAAAAAAACTCTTACATAACTAATACAGAGTATTACATTATCCCTATCGTTGATCCAATTACGTCGGTAGTTCATTGGACACCAACTACCAGCCTAGCTAGCAATAGTCATGATTCGATTTTGAGCTTTAAAATCAAATTGCTAAAGTCTGCCCCTATATTACTCATCCCGCCCTTATTTCTCATTTCATTTTGGAACTTTTATCTTCTCTCTAAAACATTTCTCTACAAGAAGCTTGATTACAAAACGATTGTAATGCCGAACAACATTATCGGTAAAACGATGAACATTATAGACGATGATAATACATGTTATTTTAATTACGATGATAAACCGGAGAACACAATGAAGATGAAGAAGCTTAAACACGGGAAATGGTGAGGTGATAATCGATTATCAATAAAATTTGAATTGGTAAATATTTGAATTGGACAAGTCTAACGTAATTATGTTTCATATAAATCAATTTAAATGGTAAATAGAGGTAGCCTAATAAAACCAGGCGACAAAATTAGTATAAATTAAACCATGTATGTACAAATGTACACAATGAATGTAACACCCGGAAATGTACCATATTTTTCTAGTAGAAATATTTTACGAAATCTTTTCAGCAAATTTAAGTTTTAATTTAGAATTTAAAGTTTCGAGTCGAACTTACAATTTCCGAGTTCGTATTTGGAATTTCCGCGAGATTCCATGAGAATCCCGTCTTAAGGCGTCTTTGACTTTTCTTGACTTTTGAGTCGTCTTTGACTTTTCTTGACTTTTGAGTTGTCTTTGACTTTTCTTGACTTTTGAGCCGCCTTTAACTTTCGTTGACTTTTCCGACTCACTCTACATATACTCTCTCATACTCCCTAAACCTAATTCATTTCCTCACAACTCAATCTCCTTCTTCCTCACCTTAAACACCAAAAACCTTGCCTCCTTTTTGATCCGTCTTCAAATCGTCGCTACTCCTTCGTTACTCGCTCAAATTCTCGTAAGTTCGTCTTATTCTTCCCCTCTTAGCTTCCTCTATCCGTATTGGTAATAAAATTACCGTCTTTCTCGCTTTTTAAATTATCCGTCTTTCTCAAGGTGAAGTATATTCATCTTTTAATACCTAATTGTAGGTGGAGACTACTAGGAAGGCTTAGTAATCGATTAAAGACGCGTAAAGGTAACGGTGAAGGGTTACTCGATATCATTTACGTGTTTTATGTGTTTTTCCATGTTAGAATCGTATTTAGAATATGATTAGTAATCTTAGAATTGTGTTGTTGATGATGGTTGTTGTTAGTTGATAATTGATATGAGAATTGATGAATTGTGATGATAGATGATACTTGTATTATGCCTTAGTGAAATTGTGGTGACTTGTGTGACTCTTACCTGTCCGAATAGGACGCAGGCTGCGTCGTAGGACGCAGGCCGCGTCACCCGCTGCCAACAGACTTTTCCTGCACTGACCCCTTTTCGTAAAATGATCATATCTCCTTCGTTACTTGCTTGTTTTGGGCGTGTGACATCCGTTGGAACCGTAAGAGGTTAAGCTATCACCTCGACTTTGAATTTCTGCATTCCCTATGGTAGAACTCTAGTTATGACCTTTGAAGTGGACCCTTGTTTTCGTTGGTTTCCAAACAACGTTGTTTGGAGAGGTGATCTATGTTTATTATTCATTATGCTTCATAAACTTGTTCTAAAAATGCTTATGTATCATGTATTAACTCATTTTATCATCTATTAAACTTATATGATTCCCTTTCACTCATGTTTTTGTGACGGTTTTTGGTATGTTTCCACTTTGAGTCGGTTTTTACAAATGAAGTTTGAGCATATTTTGTCTTGTGCTTTGTACTCTCATTCCCTTGGCTACCTTCCCGTTCGTAAGGCTGGAATGTCGGAACGGAGAGGTATCCTACTGCTTAATAATGCATGTGTTAGTGGGCATACGACGACGTTGTTGGGAGTTGAACGCTTTGCGTTGATCGACCCGGCCGTCAAATGTTGTGTACTTGCGAGGTGGTGTTATTTGCATGTAGCGTACCGCCTGTTATGAGGCTTGAGCTCTTTTCCGCCTCTTTCGTGAATTGATCTACCGAATTTGGGGTACTCGGCATATATATTGTAAGACCGAGTCTTGGATGCGAAACGTTTATCGCATGTCGAATCGGAACATGATTTATTCCGAGAGTCTGGCCAGATTTAGACTAGGACCGTATTATTATCGTCGTCCTACCAGGAGGAAATTAGTCTACATATACGAAATGTCATCGTGTATGAGTTGAGGGAAATGTGCATCCGATCCGTGAACGCCTGTTAATCATACTTGCCATGTACACCCGATGCTAGTGCGTTTCATTTACCGTGAGAGATGTCGTCTTTGTGTCGTCGTTCTTGAATGCGTGATTTCATGATATTATTCATGGTCATTGCATGATTGGACACCGTCAATGTCTTGGTTCGTGAATGGATGATAATATGTTGGATTTACTGTGATCATCGCATGACTTGACTTGGTTTGTCTGTCGAGTCTCAATCTTATCAATCTTATACCGCTAACGGTGAGATGCAAGCCCTAGTGAGCGTATTCGGTTGCCTAAGAGTGTCTTCCCCGAGTCTTTGTATAACATGATGGATTCGGATTTGTATTCTATATGCTCTTATCGTTATATATTGAATTGCCTATCTATTCTTATTGTAACTCACATGTATATCTATATATGCATGATTTTACTTTTGTATTTCCTTATATGTACGTTTAAGGTGATATGGCTGGGAGAACCCGGAGTTACTCCCCACTGATTGTGGCGTTCATGTTTTTCATGAATGAACAGGTTGCTTGCATGGATGGCTTTTTGCTTGACTATTTTGGGTTCGGGTGTGAGCTAGCGGGCGTTGTCCCTGGATTAAAACACCTCTAGACGATTTTAGCTAGTTTGCTAAATACTTGTTCTTCGTTAACATTTTGAGAGACTCCGTCTCTTTGTTGTATTCCGTACTTAGTTTGTAATATTTTGACATTCCTCGTATTTTAAATCTTGCATGTATAAAAGTTTTTAAAACTTCATATTTCCGCTATATAATTCACATGCTTGTTTGTTTTATATTTCCGCATTCGCGAGGGTTGTCACAATGAACCCACTCAATCCACGTACATACCATTTGATGAAGGAGTTGGGGTAAAATTATTGGTGAGTCTTGAGACAAGATTCACTTATAAACCTGGCAAAACTAACCTAATCCGATTGACTCGACCGGATATGGCTGACCCGAGACCCAAAAGTGACCCGAACTTGAGCCGAAAGACCCGATCTAACCCCACCCGAAATTGTTGACCCAAAAATGATCCGGCCCAAAGTGATCCAGCCCGAACCTGGCCTGAATAACCCATTTGCCAGGTCTACTAAAGACTCCCAAGAATCTACTAAAGTCTTGACAAAGTCTTCAGTTGAGTATTGGAAATACAAGACTCAACTTAAGACTCTACACGAGTCTTGACCCCGGTTTTTTAGATATGATAACCAATAAACGCCTCACATGTCTAAAATTATTATTATTATTTATTTATTTTTGAAACCTCTTCACAAAAGTGAAGGGAATAGTAGAGTTTTATGAAATTATGAGAAATAATATATAAAGTTTGATATAAGTCTAAGGAGAGTCTGAATAAGAAAAAAATTAATAGAAGTTAAGTGAAAGGTTATCGTGACAAAGTGTTAAAAATTTAGTAGAGTGTTACCAATAATATATCATCCCTTAATTAATGATTTAGTAGAGTCTTAACAAAATAATAAATAAACCTCAGTATAAAACTTTGTAAATATACAACAAGCTCAATTCAAATCTACATATCATTATCCGATGAACAAATTAGTGACTTGGTTGTGAAATACTCATATATATAGAGGATCATGTAACCCTATTATCCAAATTATAACCTCGATTCTAATTAATTAACGAGGAACCTCGGAAGAAAAGATCTAAACACTAGAAATTGAAAGGAAACTTGGAACGACGCACGTGTAAAGAAGAAGAATATAGAGCTTTTGCACGTGAGGCGTTTAAAGTAATGAAGTGCATGTGTAAGCTTTAATTTAGATCATACGAGTATTTAGTATATGGAGTAGTAGTTAAGTATACTATAGTGTTGCCAGCTAAACTGAGGTGCAATCACAGACACACTCTTGGTCACGGTCACAGTGAGACCAACATTGTTGGAGAGGTATGAATAGTATGTAGAGGACCCCATTAATAATAAATAAATGGAGAGACATATATACATGTGCCTTAAGGGAATAAAATGGCCACAAAATGACATGCCTTTCTTCTTCAATAATTATGAGTTTTCTCATCTATTCTTTGCTTCTACTCTTCTTTCTCAACCATATGTCTTACAACCATAGTACTAGGGAATGGGATTGGGAGTGAAAGGGTCTCACCATTTCCATGGCCCATGTATTAATATGGAGTCGGACTCATGTTCGTGTTTGTGTAACACAGTACAAATCATCGTATATGATAATACATGATACATCGTATATGATAGTATCTGATAATTAGTTATAGTGACTCTCATATTCCTCGACTTATCAACCTAAATAAACCTATTTCTCACTAATTAAGTAATTATCAAATACTATCTGATCATAGACCCATAACTCATAAGTATCCAAATATGAGTAACATAAATACAAATAGAGTTTTCTATTGCGGCTTAGATTAATGAACTTGCTCTTGTAAATGGAAAAATATGTTTGGAATTAGTTTTGTTTATGTCTATATAGGTAAAGTTGTCACATGCAAATATGTATTCCCTCCGTCCCGGTCATTTGTTTACCATTTCCATTTTAGGGTGTCTCATTCATTTGTTTACCTTTCTATATAAGGATTTAAATCTATGAGTAATTTGATCACCCAATGGGACTATTTTCCACATGTCATCTACCAAGTACCACCACAAATGGTCCCCTACCATTTACTTAATAATTGTGCCAAAAGCAAAGGTAAACAAATGACCGGGACGGAGGGAGTATGTCAATGCACTAAGAAACATATGAAAAGCGTCGTGAACTAGTATATAGTTGGAGAAATCAAATTCAAACTGTAATATAGTCAACTTTAAATCTATAATTAAATCACTTAAATGTAAACGGGCAAGCTTGTTTCAGTGTCTAAAGTATCATAATCGATAAGGTTATTTGATAAATTGTGGTAGAACATTTTATAAGAGTAATTAATAAGAAAAAAAAATGCTAGACCAAATAATGCAACATCTCGGCCCTCATTAGATCCTATCCACTTGAAGGATGATTAATTATTTAAGCAAATCAAATTATAAGGATTTACGTTAACTTATTCGGACCCTGGAAAGTTATGTCTTACCTTTTTGAAAAATAAGATTCACTAAATTAAGGTGGAATTTGATCAATCAGCACAAATTCTCATTTGTGACGTACACTATCCGTCGCAAGCTTAAGACGGATACCATATTCTCTCACAAAATACCCATCAAGGGTGAGTGGAGAAGCACATGGAAGGTGCCCACCTTGTCCCCTCTACCCATTTCCTCTCACAAAATACCCGTCGTAAGATCCGATCCGTCGCAAGCAAGACCTACTGGATCAATCAGACAGCTAATTGGTTCTATATTTGTGTAAAGTGAGAACTAAACAAGGAAGAGAACACCTGATAGAGGAAGTATACAGTATTGATGTTGTCCTTAACTGTGAGAGAAAAAGACAAAGCATGAGCTATTGAGTGCTTAATTTAATATTAACTCATACCTGGATCTGGCAAAATTACCCCGACTAGATGACCCGACCCGAATATCGACCTCTCATCCGAACCCAATACCCAAGCTAGATCTGAAACCCAAAATGACTTACTATAACCCGGCTCGAATGTTTATTGTTACAAACAAATTATTATCCATGAATAACTTGATAATAGTTTACTTAAAACTGACCAGAACCCGATCCCAATATGAAACTAGCAAACCCAAAACTGGCCTGACCCGAATCCGACACGGTCGACCCGTTTGCCATGTCTACTTATGTTGAGACCAATTCTAGCTTAGTATGTTGATGATGCCTTAAGACAAATTAGTCTTATTTGTTTATTTAATGCGTGCCTCTTTAAGTTTTAATCTTATAGTAATGAAATGCTCCATGTGCTAACCAAGATGTCCAAGAATGATCAAGATGAAGATTGTCTTTGTTAATATCATAATGTTGTAAGAAGAAATCGTTGAACTTGATACATGTCTTTGTACTTCAAAACTAACAGTGACATGTCACTGTGGTTTCTGGCTCTTAAGTATTTCGAAATTACTTAACTCTTGAAAATTGCTTTCAAAATCTTTGATCAACATTTTTGCCTTGCTGAAATTTCTGGTTTGATCCTTATAATTGAAAGGAAGTTTTTGTTGTCTTGGAGAAGAAGACACTTGCTAAAAATGGTTGCTTACTTTTACTATAATTGATAATGTTTATGGTCGACCATAAACATCATCATTTATAGTCTTTTTTGTTAAAAAAATCTAACCTTTTTTTGTCTAAAAATTTGGCTGAAAAATTAGAGTCCCTAGTAAACTTGGTTACTTATGCAAGAATTTATCTTTCTTGCATAAGGGGCCACGGTTTTGGCTGCCTCATTTTTGGCACTTTAATTGTTGTTCAAGCTTCAACTTTTATATTATTTTAAACACTTGTACTTCATAGTAGTGTATTATTTTTATTGTAAGGTACACTCTATCTTACATTATAAATACTACACTCATTTCATTTGAACAAGCAAGCAACAACAAAACATTTTCAAGCTTAAAAGACTTTGAGTTTTAATCTAGTAAACTATTTTTGCAAGAAAACGGTTAACACTTCATACTTAATTATTTTTTGCAAAATATTTTTTTAAGTCTTTTAAAAGAGCTAGTTCGTTGCAACAAAACATGTATTGTGTTCAATGATCTCGATTTGTACTTAAACGATTATTTCCACCGTTCATTCAAGTGAACATTTTGAGAATCGTGTGTTGTGAAAACCGAGTAGAACTAGTCTTGAGATAAAACTATCTTAAGCAATTAGCAACTCAAACGAGTTGGGGAAGTCTCTTAGCAAAGTAGCTTTGAGCATAAGTCTTGGTGCGGAGTAACATTGAGCAAATAGCAACCGGAGTAGGTTGGGGAGTTGTTTTATTATTCGGGGTATTTGTTTGTATGAGTTTACTTCAAAGATGATTAATAAGATAACATTGAATGTAGGTCGCGGAGTAGTGACCGAACTATTTAAAAAAAATCCTTGAGTTTTGTCTATTTCGTTTTTAATATTTCCGCTGCATTCTGATTTCACTGTTGATTCCACTGTGACATTTACTGGCTGAATCGTAGTTGAATACTTCTAACTTTCTAGTTCTAAGTATTAACTTCTCCTTTCATCTAAGTAGTGTCTTAGTGATCTAATAGCTTTTAAAAGAAGCATTAATTAAACTTAAAATTTAAATAGACACCTAATTCACCCCCTCCCCCTCTTAGGTGATCTCGCCCTTGACTCTTCAACTTATACCCCTAAAGTTTTTCATTTTCTTATGGGTATTGCTCATTCATGGACATGATTTACTCAATCATGGACATGCTTTACTATTATACCCTTATTATTTATACATCCTCATTTTCAATCCATTTAACTACCACCAATATAACACAAGCCAACCACCGTGCAAAGCCGTCTCCGACCGCTGCCTCCTCCATACGGCCAGACCACTCTCATCCACACTAAACCCAGACAACCGGACCACCCTTCACCCACCACGGCCCACTGTACAAGTGCACTGTACAATCGCGTCATAGATTTACCCATTTTACCCCCTCCCCTCCTGACGATCAGGCGACCCCTACCAACCCGACGACCAGGCGGCCCCACCCCTCCCGACGACCAGGCAGCCCCACCCCTCCCGACGACCAGATGGCCCCACCCAAGCCACCCTCAACAACCTCTTTTTCCTTGAACCCTAATTGTAAAATTTTCCCCAATTGAATTTGTAAATATGTAGTTGATTGAAGTACAAAATTTTGATGTATTGTTGATAAAATTAGATTATTAGGTGTTTAATGTATGAATTAAAAGTCAGATTTGATGAATTTGGTGATATAAGTTTTTAAGTTTTAGAAGAGAGGAAGATAGAACAATTTATTTTTAGAATAAGGGCATGAAATGGAAAAATTATGGAAAAATGTATATGAAAGAGTAAAACGTGTCCATGAAAGAGCAATTACGTTTCTTATTTATATCCTTTTTTTAAAAAAAAAATAAACTTTCACTAGGCATCACTCTTAATTACGATTTTATAAAAGAGTAATTTTTTCCCCAATCGATTATCTCGTTAAGATAATGAATTTGAAAAAAAAAAATCATTGCATTCGAAACTTGTACCTGGGAGTTCTAATCAGTCAAAGTATATTCGTTAAAAGATTTTGACTGATCATAATTCCTACCATTGAAGATCACTTGAAGAACCCGTATTATACATGCTCTATAACAAGACATATGAAAAAGTTGATTTATTACCATGAAACACAACTATAATAATTAGTCCATTTTTGCGACTGAACTTTGTCGGTAAAATATATTTTGCCGATCATAATCAGTTGGAAAAACAAGACGGTCGGTAATTTACCGACTAGAATGTGTTCGTTCAACAAAAATTAAAATCGATCGAAAGTGAACCAAATTAAATGTTACGTGGAGTTTGAGCTAATAGTTGTCCACAATCTCACATAGTGGCCAAGTTATGATTCAAAGTAAGACTTCTTTTTTAGACTTAATTAATTTTGGTTCGATTAATTATCTTTAGTTTAGGTTTTATATATTTAATTTAATTTGGCTCTTTAGTTTCATCCCGTGTAATTTACTTTAGTTCAACTTCTATACATTTAGGTCAAGTTGATAAGATCAAACTAATTAAGATATGCAGTCGAAAAGCATGAGGCTTAAAAAACTAAATCAAAAACTCAAAAATTTAGTACAATAATAGAAATGTAACACGGAGAAATAGCAAAAGAAAATTTTTAGCTATAAAAATTTCATATGTTTATTGATTAAGGAGGTACAAAAAATCTCTACTAACACTCATATTGCAAATCTATCACACAATGACACAAGTATTGATCTGAAGACGCGTGAATGTGAGATAATTGACTCTACACAAATTATTGTGGAGAAGTAGCAAAATAAATACTTTTAGCAATTAGAAAAGTGTTTAATTGATTAAGGAGGTACAGAAAATCTCTATTAGCACTCATATTGCAAAACTATCGCACTCTTCAATATGAGATTATTCACTTTACACAAATTTGTATAAGACCATCTTATAATAAAACTACCTAATAATTATAAACCTAAATGTATAGGCGACCTTTTATATATTGATAATATGATATTCACAAAAACAATGATTTAAAAATGCACATCATCCTTATTAATCATTGGGTTTTCAGATATATAATCATAAATTTAATTAAGGCTCAATAATAAATTTTAAGCTTTCCCTTAACATATTCATTTCATCCTATAGTAAGATGGTTTTAAGGAGAATTGTTTATCACTTTATTGTTTAATATAATATTAATTGTTATGATCATCACAATCGATATGCTCCTCCATGGATATTTTCTTACCAACGTATCGTACCATCTATTCACATATTCAGACTCGTTATTTGATAACAATTTTATACGAAATTCCTCTTATGCAAGTCTAATAAAAAACTTAATTAAAATTTGAAACTATTTAGAGCGAATTATGATAATTATGCACCTAAATGAACTGTAACTTTAATTTACGAAGTTTAGAACAGTCTGGAAACACGCTTGTATAAGACTTATTTGCCATAATCCGTTGCCGCTAAGTCCCTAATCTTTATGGTTCCACACCATCTTAGAATGTTGATTTATTTTGAAACAATATTTATGATCAATATCAACCAATACTCATCCACACTTTCTTAAAATGTCCATTAATTATTTTGAAACAAGGTCTACAACGTTAACTAACAATAGACAATAGTCTCTTTGCCATTGCATATTTGCACATATGCACATGACACCCGAAATCCGTACGCGACAATATGTTATGAGCTCTATGCATTAGAGAACCAAAAGTTGGCATATCAATCAGAAAGTATCCTTTAACACGGGTTGATCTGTCTTAAGTTTAAAATAGGTCAAATTTTTCTCACAAAGACCAAATATGGAGCACTCACTTGCCCTACACTTGCCCTTTGTGAAGGAGATTTGACTCCTCTTAAGCTTAAGACGGATCGATCCGTTTTAAATGAAAATTTGTGTGGATGAAGATGGGTTGAGGGTTTGGTATACGTTGATTTATAGGGCCCGGATGTATAGTGAATAACTGATTAAGTTGGAGTAAGTGGTATCATGTGCTAAAAAAGGTGTCCAATGCTTCAAAAGCCAACCCCTCTCACGTGTAATGGCATCTCTATCATCGACTCATCGTCCTTTGCCGTCCCAACTAATCTTCCTACTTCTCCAACCATCTATTTTTATTCATTTATTCATTTATTTAGTATATCATACGGAATATTAAAATAACTTGAGTTAGATACTTACCTCCATTCATAATAAGAGTTCTTCACCTAGGTGTTAATTAGTTCGTTGTTGAGGAATGTCTCATATTTAAAACATTGTTGACAAATTGTTGTGTATACTTTATACGTACATTCACATCATTGGTGTACTTGTACATTAGTTGTACCTTCTTTGAACTTCTTATTTACCTCCTCTAGCTAGTTTATTTCACCATATGCTAATTTGTTGTTTGCTTGTGATAATGAAAGAGCCAGGATTTATGCCGATTTTTTCTTGAAAATTTAAACTAAAACTTTGCATTTTTCATTAGGGCGAGCATCTCTAATAGCTGGATTGAGCTATTTTCATACTAAAACTTTGCATTTTTCATTATTCAGCGAGGACGAGCATCTCTAATAGCTGGATTGAGCCGAGTGGGGTTGTTTTATTGTAGATGTGATCGTTTGCAGGCTTGAGCGGACAAGGACATTGCCTATCTTTGAAAAACTGTCCAACAAGCCTAATATGCCTTGTTCAAGCCTCCTAAAACGAGCTTACTAGTGGTGTCTATGTTGCCCCACTTTAAGCTAGATGACTTGTCCGTTGACTTGTAGGCTTGAATGTAGAATATATAAAATGATAGAGTATTTTGAAATAGAAATAATATATATAATATACATAATACACGAAAGATAATTAATTAAATATAATATATGCTTGGCGAGCTTATCCACGGACTTCTTAATTATATTCAAACCCGTCGATGAAAAATAGCCAGTCGAGCTAGGCCCGTTCGTAAATTATTTTTTTTATTTTTTCTTATTCAAACTTGCTTAAATAGTGGGCCGAATAGGCAAGACTCGAACTTTATTGTACTTTATATTTTTAACATTCAAAAGCTCTTATGGAAATCTATTATACAGTTTAATAATATAAAACATTACTTTAAATGCATTTTGTCTTAACTTGTTGAATGTAAGTACTGAAATCGGTTATATAATGACATATATATATATATATATATATATATATATATATATATTTATATTTACTAATTTGACCATTAACACATTCTTTATACTCCGTACTTAATTAGTCAATAATTTCGACTTACTCCATCATCTAAGAAAATGACATAAAATTGGTCATATTTTAATATTAAAAACAATTAGTTTATCTTAAGACGAATATAAAGAATGCGAATATAAGCGTCTTAATATTAAAACGTGTTACCCATCTTAAATAGTTCATCTTAAGACGGGTATCTTTTTGCCATGCCCACTCGAGCCTCGACTTTTATCAGAGTCTGAAACACTGAAAATCTGCATCAACAACCACCTTCTCTGAACCAAACCGCTAAAACCAAGAACACACCCTAGTCCCTACCCTCAGTAATTCATAATTTCCTTTTATTCCCGCCCATTTCCCCCCTTCTCTCTCTACACTGTAAATAAATTATAAATTCACCTCTCCCCATAAACTATCAACCAATAACAACCTCCTCACGCCACGTCACCTACCTCTCCACGTCACCCTATTTTCAAATTTTCAAATTCCCTTCTCATTAAAAAACCCCAAAAAAACAAAATTATAAAAAATCAATTAATTTTTTTCCCTCTTTCTCACCAGTTATTTGACATCAACTACTCTCTCCCCTTCTTTCTCTCTCATCTTTCAACAATTTCAATCCACATTTCTCCAGTTTAATTAATTTTATTAATTAAATCTCATTTTTTAATCAACAAATTAACCTAACAAAAATTACCAAAAAAAAACTCAACATTTTCAAACTTCATCTTCACTCAAATGACTTGAACACATACATGTGCATTTTCTGACACTTCCATTTTCTCTCTCCTTTTTCTTTCTTCATTCCTTCATTTTCAAGTTTTCACATTTTTAGTAGTTATAATAACAACAATAGTAATTATTATTATTATTTAGGAAGGAAGTGTTTTTGTTTTGGAGGTGGAAACGGCGTCGTTTTAGTAGATGTCGAGAAGAGCAAGGAGTAGCTCACCGTTCAGCTACAGAAGAACGCCGAGCTCATCAACTACTACAACAACAACATCGTCTTCTACGTCGTCGTTTAACGCACGCTTTATTCCTAAGTCCGGTTCGATTTCTTCCGGTTCGACCGGGTTCGGTTCGAGATCCATGACGAGTTACGGTAGTCGATCTCCGGTTCCGTTTTCTACTAACTCCGTTGATGACTTGCTTTCTGAACCGTTAGATGTTTCCAAATCATCGTCTTCTGCTTGTGGTGATAGTATCTCCGTTACCGTTCGATTTCGACCGTTAAAGTACGAATTATTTTATATGATTTTTTATTTATTGTTATTTAGATCTGATTTTTAATTTTGACCTAATTTTATTTTATTTTTTTGATTAATTAGTGATAGAGAGTATCAAAGAGGAGATGAAATTTCGTGGTATCCAGATGGTGATAAGATGGTTCGCTGCGAGTATAATCCAGCAACTGCTTACGCTTTTGGTAATCAATCATTAATTTTTTTAATCTTTTAATTCTGTTGTTTTTAACGTTTAAATTAAATTTTGTGATAATTTTGTATTTTGTAAGAGTTTTGTTGTTTAATTTAATGTTTTTTTGGATATTTTAGAGATTGAGTTATTACATAACAATGCAGGAGTTGAAATTGAGATGTGGAGTAGTGAATTGTTGCTAATTGTGGCTAGTGACGACGACGATGTCGATGTCGATGTCGATGTCGATGCTGTAATAGAGTTGATATTATTGCATTTTGTATTAGTATTGATGTTTAATTTGCTGATTTTTGTTGTTGTTGTTGATTAATTAGATGACAATGTAGAAGCTGAAATTGAAAGGTAGAATAATGAATTGTTGCTAATTCAATGTTAATTGTAATGTAATTCCGAGATTGCGAATAGCTACAGTAAACTAATGATGATGATTATATAGATGCGGTAAATAAGTTGATTTAATAGAATTTCGTAATAATTTTACTGTTTACTTTGTCGGTTTTTAGCGAGTGAATTATTATGAAATGAGTAGTGAACTGTTACTAATTCGGATTGGGAACAACTGTTGTTAATGGCCGGCAGATGATGTTATGGCATGTTGTAATAATTTTGTTGTTTTATTGTTGATTTTAGAGACTAAATTATTCGATGACAATGTAGAAGTTGAAATCGAAATGTAGAATAGTTTGTTATCGCTAATCCAGTTTTAAGGGGAATATATAATAGTGAGATCTTAAATAGATGTTGCTGTTTGACAATGTATATGCTGTAATTGTGTTGATATTATTGCATTTTGCTATAGTTTGCTGAATTTATCGATTTGTCGATTTTGTGTTTATTAAATCACAATGTAGCAACTTACATTGATATGTGGAGTTGCTAATTTAGTGTTAGCTGTGATGTCACGGCGAGATTACAAATATGGTTGCTTATGATGATGTTGATGCTGTAATGGAGTTGATATATTATTGTATTCCTTACTAGATTTCCTGTTTAACTTTGCTGACCTTTGGAGATTTAATTATTTAAATGACGATGCAGAAGTTGAAAAGTGAATGTGGATTAGTGAATTTTTGCAAATTCAGTGTTATTTGTGAGATGATTGAGAGTAATTGTTCCTAATGACAATGTAGGGTTGATATTAGTACATTTTGTATTAATTTTGTTCTTTAATTGTTTTTCTAGAGATTAAGTTACTACTCCGTAAATGACAATCCTGTGAAACTGACATTGAAATGAGAAATAGTGAAATGTTGCTAATTTAGTCTTAATTGTGAGGCGACGGTGGGATTGCAAATGATTAATTGCATCACTAACTGCAGACAAGGTGTTTGGAGCAACAGCAGCTACGGAGGAAGTTTATGATGTGGCAGCTAGGCCTGTTGTGAAGTCTGCAATGGAAGGCGTTAACGGTATTTTCCAAAACACTAACTCTTGATGTCATTTTCTTGGTAGTGTGAATTACCAGCAAAGGGTGCTTATCGTGAACATTAAATCAATCGGGTTGGGTATTGGCTGTAAGCTACTAAGCTTAGGTTCTGTAGTCATAAAAGTTTTCAAGTGTAATGTTTGCTCCAAACAAAGGACATTTAGAATTTTGCTCGTTGATAAGATACAGCTTGCTGAAAATGCAGGTACTGTATTTGCTTATGGTGTTACTAGTAGTGGAAAGACACATACAATGCATGTAAGTAACTAAATGAACACGTTTTTTCAGCTTTAATGTGAAATCATCGCATACTTGGTGATTTCCACCTTTTTTTCTCCTAAAATTTTAGTATTATTATCCTCATTGACTCATGTCTAGTGATTATCTTAACAGGGGGATCAAAGTTGCCCTGGTATCATACCGCTTGCCATCAAAGATGTTTTCAGCATCATTCAAGAGGTAAAACATAAATGCTAGAATAGTCTCAAGCATAGCATATAAAGTCGAGTTTTGTTTGAAAGGATGGTTGAAGGGCTCAAGATTGCGTACCTTTTCTTTCTTTACATACGGAGTATTTATATATGCACTATTGCTAAGTGTGAATTCTGAATCTGTTGTGTTTGTTATTGTCTCTGGTTTAGACTCCAGGGCGAGAATTCCTGCTCCGCGTTTCCTATCTCGAAATTTACAATGAGGTCAGTTGCAATACCTAAGATTTCATGTTTATATTTGCCGAGGCCTTTTGGCTTAGATAGGCTAGTCTGCTAACTCTATGAAACTAAGGGAACGTCCCCTTTTGTTTAAATTAATTTTATGATCTTATTTTTCCAATTTGGGCTGAGAGGGGGTCTGATGTCCGCAGCCTTACCCCGCATTTTGCGGGAGCCGTTGAGCCACCGGGTTAATGTTGTTGTCATCTTTCCAATGTCTCTGTCACTTTTTTCTTGAGAATACATTTCAATTGTATAACTTGTGTTCTCAGGTTATCAATGACTTGCTGGATCCTACTGGTCAGAATTTGCGTGTCAGGGAAGATGTCCAGGTTGGCTCTAGTGTCAATTATTTTGATAAGCTGAGATCTCTTATGCATATCTTTCACTCATTACATGTTTTTTCACCATTGTTTTCTGGATTGTTAGGGAACATATGTTGAAGGTATTAAGGAAGAGGTCGTGTTGTCTCCTGGGCATGCACTGTCTTTTATTGCTGCCGGTGAAGGTCAGTCTCAGATTTTGGGACTTGGGACCTGTATATGCCTAAGACGCCCTTTTTCTTTCAGTTACTTGAATAATGTGTTGACATATAACTTCTCTTGTGGCAGAGCATCGCCACGTTGGTTCCAACAACTTTAACCTTTTTAGTAGCAGAAGTCACACCATATTCACCCTGGTAATAATTTTGATATGTTACGTTTTTGTGGATTTCCGTTTTGCCAGCTTCATTAGTTCATAGTTTTGATTTCATTCAGGAGCAGCTCCTTGAAGGCAATTACATTTTTATGAATTTGTTTTAAAGTTCAGGAGCCATAGATTAAAAGTTAAATTATTGGAAACAGAGGCACAAAACTACTCTTTTTGTGTTTCACTTTTGATTGGATCACAAAACTAGCTTTAAGTCCTGTCAGGGTGTTAGTAGTACAATTGTAACACTAACAAGACTCATAGCCTACAAATCGTCACCATCGTTTCTACAATTCCTCCAATTAGTCTCTACCTTCAAGCCGAAATTCATGCGGTAATCTATACCCTACACAGTTTTTTTTCACTGCAGTAACAAGTCTCAGACTGTCAGTAACGGTCTATCAACATGAATTATTTTTGCTGCCTTAGCCCAATGCCTCCAAGGAGTCTCCTGCATTAAGTTTGGGTAGTGAGCTCGACATCAACAATCTTTCTCATTCTACAAATATAGAAAGGCAAATAACAATCATACTGTTACCAAGGAACCTATTAATTATTGTATAAAACTATTGTTGGGCCTCACTCATCAACTTGCTTTTGTTGAGATTGTACCCTGACATGATTTTAAAGCCTCAATGCCCTCAACCAATGTCAAAGAAAGCTGAATTTCTAGAAATACAACAACAATAACAAAGCCTTGTTCCCAACCTTATTTTGAAATGTGTGAAACTTACTGGAGGATGTTTATATACTCATCTTGGTTGTTAATACTGTATACTGTTCTAGCTTTCTAGTTATTGTATATCTTAGCTCTGCATGTGATGTCTTTATATGATGGTCATGCTTCTAATATCAGCAACGGTTGTGTGCTCTTAAATTTTAATCTTAACTTCATTAGTTGAGGCAAATATTCAAATTCATGAATCAGTAAAATTGTTGACTAATGCATCCAATTATGTCCCTTGTTCTATAAAGTATAAACTAGGAAGGATATGATCGAAAACTCTGAAAAGGGTTAGAGTAATGAAAATTGAATATTACTGAGGAGGTTCTGTGATGTTCTTCTGTGTAATTACAATAGGCGGTCTGATTGCATTTAAAATTAATACCATTTCTATTTCTGTAAGCGGTTGCATATTTTTATAATCATATGACCTTTGCTAAATGCTAAACTGAATCTCTTAACGTGTAGATGATAGAGAGCAGTGCACATGGTGATGAATATGATGGGGTGATATTCTCGCAGCTGGTACAATCACAATCCAAGAATTTTCTACTGGTTCTTTTGGTTTTATTTTAGAAGTTTTTTTTGACAATGGGATTATGGTATTGCAGAATTTGATAGACTTGGCTGGATCCGAGAGCTCTAAAACTGAAACAACTGGCTTAAGAAGAAAGGAAGGAGCATATATCAATAAAAGTCTTTTGACTCTCGGAACTGTAGGTTTCCCACAATTGTTGTTTTCCCAGATAAGATAGAGCCTACATTGTGAGAAGTAGGTTATATCTTGTTCATGTAAACTGGAAGAAAATCTCCGGTAAATTTGAAAATATTATTACTTCATGCACTTTAACCTGTCTCTTTCTGTGTGAAGGTAATTGGGAAACTTAGTGAGGGCAAGGCTTCCCATATTCCATTCAGAGATTCAAAGCTTACTCGCCTTCTTCAGTCATCTCTTGGTGGCCGTGGACATGTTTCGGTGAGTTACTGAAAGCAGAATTTAGCAAATTCAAGTCAGTTACTAACTTAATACGTAAATCCTAAAGTATTTAGTAAATGCAAATTCAAGTCACTTACTAACTTGTTACTCTGACTAATCAATTTTGTAAAGATGCGTCATGCAGACGTCAGTAACATGAACTTTAAGGATTGTCTCCTGTAATATGCATATCCTTAAAAATTGTTAGGTATGAATATGTTAGATACCTGTGACTCGATTGGCGATTCATTCTCACTTTGAAATCCTGCAGCTTATATGCACAGTTACCCCTGCATCCAGCAGTATGGAAGAGACTCATAATACCCTCAAGTTTGCAAGCAGGGCAAAGCGTGTAGAGATACATGCTTCACGTAACAAGGTGTGCCTCTTATTCTTTTTAATACAATCGTTGGTATCTTTTTTTTTTTAAATTACTGCAAGTCTTCTAATGAGTCTTCTTTCTGTCTTCCAGATCATTGATGAGAAGTCTTTAATTAAAAAGTACCAGCGAGAAATTTCAGTTCTTAAGGAAGAACTCGATCAGTTCAGGAAAGGGATGCTAGTAGGAGTTAGTCACGAGGAGATACTGACTTTAAAACAAAAGGTGCATTTTCATATCTAATGACAGATTTAAATATGTTTGCATCAACTTTCTACGGTTCTGAGTCAATATCTGATTATGTTATAGTTGGAAGAAGGTCAATCTAAAATGCAATCTCGCTTGGAGGAAGAAGAAGAAGCAAAGGCTGCTCTTATGAGTAGAATACAACGGTTGACCAAACTAATACTTGTTTCCACAAAAAACACTATTCCTGCGTATTTGGGTGATGGACATCAGAGAACTCAGTCTGAAGATGTATGTTTTTATCAATAAATCCTTTGTGTTGAGTACTTTGTTGTTGACGTTTATCCTTTTTGTTCTGTGACTCGTATGTTTCCTATTTTTACTGTCCTACTTTCCTGCTTCAGATGGTTCTACTTCATCGAAATTTTTTGACTTAATTTAATGTTGATTTCACCTACTTACTAAAAGTTGACCCAACTTCAAAAATTTGGAATCAACCACGATCAATGTTAATTTTAGTATGAAGCTAGAAAATGTCCTCATAGTCCTCCAACTTCGTTTACTTGGATGGGTTTCAGAAATCTGAGCTTGGTGATGGTGAAAATAGCAAGGATTCTCCATCATCTGAATTGGTGGATCCTTCTGGTGATCCTAAACACACAAGATCATCAAGCAAATGGGACAATGAACTTTCTGAAGCAGGCAGCTTAGTGAGATCATCTAGTCAAGCTGGTGATCTCATGAGTATCTCAAATCTAACAACTGTAAGGATATGTTTTTTGAGAGCGGTATTTCAGTTTATTTCTCTTGCTATGTGAACTTCATCAGTCTGAAGCGGTGGGATTTTCTGCGCCTAACCGGCAATCACCTTTTTGGTTATGATTACAAAAACTATTCAAGGTCGTCTATAAGAATCATTGCTTAAACATTCAGTGTGAGGTAACAGTGTAAAACAATGAAGAAAATAGAAAAAAAGGTAGACATGATGGAACACTATGCAAATTTATTGAAGAGTATGTTTCTTTAATTCATTAGTGCTTTGCTTTACTTAACTTTCCTTCTCATTACCTAGGCACAAACACTTCTCTCCCTAGATCGTTGTTCACCTTTTGTAAACCTTGCAATTTGTGAGACAAGTATTGTGTGTTCTTTTTTGGGCAAACATTTCTTTTTGTTTACTGCATCTACTGGGATGTTCTTCATATTCTCAATCATGCAAACTTGAACATAGTACATTTCCGTCATCTAATGAGATCATGTTGTGCTTTGTGTTCTTTTACTTCTAGAGATGCAAACTACGCACCTTGTTCATCTCTATTTACTTCATCTTTCCGGTTTCTTATAAATTTATGCCATTTGATGGGATGCAGGATGATATAACAATGTCCGATGAGATGGATCTTGTTGTGGAACAAGTAAAAATGCTTGCTGGAGAAATTGCTTTTAGTACAAGCACACTTAAGCGGTTTGTGGAGCAATCTCTGAATGATCCAGATGCTTCGAAGACACAAGTATGTCCATCCCTCTCATTCTAGCTTGTTCTGCGAGGCATGTGATTTGTTTAAGATTTCAGAGCTGCAGAAAAAAACATTATTACACTCTGAAAGTGTCATTTTGATTAGTATGGATACTATATTTGTGATCTCTCTTGAAGATGGAGTGAATTTTTTCCTGCCATATTATAAGTTTGTTATGAAATTAGAGAAAATCAATGTCCAGTAATGTGATATTTGTGTTTTTATACAACGGATATATGAGGGGCTAATGGATTTTTTGATAGATTAATGCTCATGTATATTTTCTTCTTCATTGCAGATCCAAAATTTAGAACGTGAAATCCAAGAAAAGCGAAAGCAAATGAGGCTTCTTGAACAGCGCATTATTCAGAGTGGTGAAGCTTCAGTGGCTAATGCTTCTTTAATCGATATGCAGCAGGTTCTAATTCTGTCTGTCAATGTAGTTTGGTTGTCTATTGTAGCTACTTTTGTAAGCGTTTCAAGCTTGTGAGTTTTTGTGATTCTCAACAATGTTTGTGACCTCTTATTGATAGGCTGTATCAAGATTGAAGACCGAGTGTAGCCAAAAGGATTTTGATCTAGAGGTGAGTGTTGCATTGTTGATTGATTTGCTATGTTCGAAGGTTGTTAAGGCTCCTCTGTGTGTGTGTGTGTGGTGGTGGTAGTGGGGTAGATATAGAGGCCTTCTACATGGTGTTACATGAGAATAAAATTCATGAAAACTATGTCAGAAAGTGGGATGCCTACCACCTAAGTCTCAATAGCTCAACTAATTGCCGCTTCATGTTTACTCATTGTAACAAATACGCTACAAGTTGATTTACTGAGCGTACATGAAGTAGTATAGCAAGTTAGTGTTCACGACTGAGCTCCAGTTTGATATTCCCATCAATTATCACATAAGTCACTTTTATCCCGTTAAGTATCTCTATTACTCTATTAGTCACTTCTCTAACAGTAGAGAAATTTGACATGTTTATTGGTCACTTACTGTGTCACCAGTTATTTTGTTTTGAGACCTTGAGCACCTAGAAGGCTAGAATAATTACGAACCATTCATGGTGTCTAAGTGTGTGTAGCTAATTTTTCATCTCGATGTTTAGCAAATATTCGTCCATAGGGTTACCAATTTTCTGTATGTTGCAGATCACAGCAGCCGATAATCGGATTCTCCAAGAACAACTTCAAAATAAGGTAGAAATTTTTACTTGCCTGGCTTTCTTCCTATTTATCGAATTAGTTGCTCACGACAGAAGCGTTCGTTCTAAGTTTGATGTTGTCTTGTTTTAGTGTGCTGAGAATAAAGAACTACATGAGCGGATAGATGCTCTGGAAAGGCAGCTGGCCTCTGTCGCGGTTGATAAGTTGTCTTTACCTCCTGAAAATGCATTGACCGATGAATACACTGGGAAATTGAAAAAGAAAGTTCAATCACAGGTAATGATTTCTCGTGAATATGTTAGATTAGAGCTGCACTGTGTCTAAGGTTAACCATTGGAATGTCTGAAAACATATTCATGGTCTGTTTTCAAGTTTCGACTAGCTAAATTCACAAATCATTAAACGAGACAATCTCACTTGATATTTTTTGTGAGACAGAGCACTCCATTTTCTATTTACAGTGTAACTAATCATTAATACATTTAATACAACCCTTGTTAATTGTGTCTCGCAATTTCTCGTACGTGCAGTCTCGCAAGAGACTAGCCAGAAAACATTAAATATGTACAAATTTGTGGACTAAAATGTCTTCTGTTTATCCACCATATCCAGGAGATAGAAAATGAGAAACTTAAGCTGGAACGTGTTCAGTTAGTAGAAGAGAATAGTGGATTGCGTGTTCAAAAGCAAAAACTTTCCGAGGAAGCTTCATATGCAAAGGAACTAGCTTCCGCAGCAGCAGTCGAGCTAAAAAATTTGGCGGCTGAAGTGACTAAACTTTCACTTCAGAATGCAAAACTAGAAAAAGACCTGAAGGCTGCACATGAGTTTGCTCATTCCCGAGGAAGTCAAATAGCAAATGGGACCCGCAATGGTCTGAAGGCAGGAAAGAAAAATCGTTACTCTAGTCGAGTTAATGATATTTCTGGAGGCGTTTATGACGTCTTAGACTCGTACAGTTTAGACCCCGAAGACCTCAAGATGGAGCTACAAGCAAGGAAGCAGAGGGAAGCTTCTCTTGAGGCTGCTTTGGCTGAAAAGGAGTTTGTAGAAGAGGAATGCAGGAAAAAGGTTGAAGAGGCTAAGAAACGAGAGGCCGCTCTAGAAAATGATCTAGCTAATATGTGGGTTCTTGTTGCAAAGTTGAAGAAAGAGGGGGGCATTGTCTCTGAGTCTGTAGCTGAAGAGCGGCCTAGTAATAGAGAGATCTTAAATGAAAATGGGGTCACTGGTGTGGTTAATAACAACATTCATAAAGAAGCACAGCCTTTGGAGGGCAACAAACTAGTCCAAGACGCTCCCCGAGAAGAACCTTTAGTTGCTCGACTAAAGGTATAACCTTTACTTTTCTTTGCATGTCTGGGTTCTTTTCTTAGATTTTGCTTGGACATAAATTTGCTGGAAAAATGGCTTTTAGGACAACATTATTTCATACTCCTGTTTCTCCCCCACAAATAGTTAATATATTCAGTTTTATTCCATCCTATACAATGGTTTATGTTCTTTTTTCGCTATATTTTGTATAGTGGAGAATAGACGTAGGTCTTCTGGCCATCTAAATATGCTTACAAAAAAACAATCAAACTCAAAAGTATACTATCTCCAAGTAAAGATGAAGTATTACCCAAAAAAGCTATAGTATCAGTCCAAGTCATTTTTGAAAAGTATTCCAAGTTAAGACTCATTAAGGCGCTAGCTAAAATTCCTTGGTGCGCTGCACCATTAGTGCGCCATGTAGATGACATTTAGCTAGTGAAGCGCAGTCTAATGGAGTTTTTTACCATCCCTACTTTATACTTAATAATATGTTAGCCTTCTTTAAAACTGCAAATAAGGTGCTTGTCAAATTTTATTTTAAAAATTAAATTGTTTGCAGTAACACTGCGGCTGTTTTTTTATGAGGCGGGGTACCTTGGCTTTTCGCCACGGGCATGACTTCGCCTCACGGCACCTTTTGTCTTCTAAAACAAGAACTGCTAGTGATTATCTTATGTGCTATGATTGCGGGTGTTGAATGTGTTTATCTGGCTCAATTGTCTACTTGTTACTAAGGCTGCAACAGCGCCAAAACTTTGTTCAGCAATGCCTTTTTGTACTCATGATTCCAAATGGGTACCATTGTTTGATATTTCAGGCAAGAATGCAAGAAATGAAAGAAAAAGAGAAGTACATGACGAACGGAGAAACAAATTCCCATCAATGCAAAGTGTGTTATGAATCACCTACAGCAGCAATTCTTCTTCCTTGCCGACATTTTTGTTGTAAGCTCTCACAACCCTTATGCTTTCTTTTCAGTTGATACCCCTCATCATACTAGTTTCGTTTTTGACCTTAGTATAACATCTTTGCAGTGTGTAAACCTTGTTCATTGGCTTGTTCAGAGTGTCCAATATGCCGCACAAATATAGCTGATAGAATTTTCGCTTTCACTTCATGACAATGACTGTTGTACCCTTGAGTTGAAGGCAGGTATTTAATACTAATTCATTCTTTTTGCATATAAAACGTTGAACTACTGTTATATGCATATACAACCCGCTTAATGTCTCATTTCAATTCGTATTTGTACAACACTTTCGCACAAGGCTAACTGATAAATTAAAGATTTCCGTTTCCATTGCAGGACATTATTTACATATTCGTGGATTTTCAGAGCAATAGCTGATGCAAAATTCTTTAAGTAGTTAACCTGAATGTATTTCCCCAGGTATATTAGTCTTTCTTTTTACTTGCCTTCACTTTTCCCCTTTTCGGCACAAAGGGCTGTAAAGTATAAAAAAACAGATAGCGAGTGGGAGATGGGGAGAAAAAGAAATATCCAAGATTACATATTGCTGCATTTTTTACTGTGTTGAAATATGCAGCTGAGTGTTGTGTATGTATACCTTGTTTATCGTCACTGTATAGAAACATCAGCGTAAGCTTCCCCAAGTATAAATATGTTTTCATGAATCACTTTTTCAAGTCTACCATCTAGAATTTTATATGTTCATTTTACTTTTATTGTTTCTCCATAAGCTTACATGATCTTCCAAGCGCTTTTCCACGGCTCAATTCATCCATCAATGAGGTATATGTAATGAAAGCTCAAGTCTTTCGCCGTGTTTTGATGTTGACTACTGATGCGCAAAATGTCTATTTAACTCTTTATAGTCTATGAGACTACTAATCCAAAATTTTATTTACCTGTCAGTCGGAAACAATTTTTTTTTTTGGTAGCTGTAACATATTGGTAATGTTATGCACCATCTACCCAGTCGGCGACCAATATCGAGGATTCGAGGGGACACTACTCAGCTTTCGGTTATTTTTTTAGCGTTTATTGAGTTTGTAGTTTGTCACCCATGTTGAGCTTTTGCTGAGTCTGGTGGTGTTCTTAGCTAATGCTACTTTTTTACATTCATTTTCTTTTTTTTTTGGGAACAAATGCGGTTGGTCTGTGCCGATTGTCCAAAAAATAACAGAAGTATTGGTCTGTGCCACAAATGTTTGTTAAACTTACATATAATGGATATCTATATAAGCTTTTGTGAAATTTCGAATATTTAAACAAAGAGAATATTTACGACATATATTTCAGATGATTCGGATAAACTTGAAAAACAATTCAATTACACCTATTTTTCCAGTGTTTCATTGAGACCTAATTTTAGGTGTATCTCTTCTTACGTAATTTGTGTCAAAGTTTGTGTTCTACAAATTGATTAAGAAAAAATCTTCCAAACATGACACAAGTATTCCAATGCTGAAAAAATTCATCTTTTTAATGCTTGAATTGACATTAACTAGTATGAGTTTATGACTACTTCCAAGTTCCAACCAAGTAAGTAATAAGACGAAGTTAATTAGACTTTTATGCCTTATAATTACATGCTCAAATTCTCATTTAAGACGGGTCGACTCGTCTTAATCTTAAGACTCGTTTTTGAATTACATGTATAGACATACGTGTTTGAGGTTAATCTTCAATTCAAACTACTGCAACTAAGCTTCGGACCAAATATGCGAAAATGTAGAATAATTTACATCGCAACAGCCTTCAGCCTAAATCGAACTTAACGAAGTGTTTTTTTGGCCGTTTCGCTTATAGTACAAACGGAACCATCAATTCTCTCCAAAGTGATTTTTTTTTCTCTAAATTTGAAAATTATGGATGGAGCCATAAATGTGAAGATTGATCTTTATTATCATCTGTCAAGGAAGTTGGGAGGTAGATGGGAAGGAACAAGTGGTTGTTGAGGATGAAATTCCCACATTCTTGAATACTCTTCTGTACTACAATATGAACCCATGCTTTCTTCTTCAACTTGACTGTTTGGATTAAGGTTGTTCATCGAGTCATATTTCTGTAAGGTTAAAGATAATATTGTTAGATAAATAAATAAATAAGAATCGGAATATTTACATGTCTATGAGTTCGTAACATTGAAGATATGATAAAGATATGTAGCTAACAATTGGGTAGGGTAAACGAATGATAATAGATGAGACGGAGGGAGTAGCGGGTAAGGTTACTGGTTCAAGAGTACAAATTTACATTTACATTTACGATCATCGAGTATTCATGTAGCTAACAATTGTGAAATGGATTCAAAATATATCATTTACCAACATGATTATCATTTGTTTTTTTTTATAAAGATAACGAGTAAGTAGTCTGTACATATTTTCAGACTATACAACTTTTTATTTTTCGGTGTAAAGTGAACTACAATGCCTATTTTGATGCAAATTAGGTCTAAAACGCAAAGAATGAGTATCATCCTTCATAACTTTACCAATTAAATTAGTTGATATCATTGCTATACAACTATCTTCAAATGAAATAATTTGTTGACGGCAATGATATTTTGAGAGGGATGATGATATTTTGAATATTTTGAAGGGAGACCAACTGATAATTTATTGATGACAATGACATTGTTAATTGAAAATTGGTGTCTAGATTCATAGGCTAAATTTATACGCATATTCGAAAGTCTATCCCAAATAATAATCTTTGCTCTATAGTCTAAAAATCAATTAAAAAAATTAAAGAAAGATTGATGCAAACCTTAGATTGAAAACCATAAGAAGAGTCTAACAAATCCTCCAATCTCCAACCAGGCATATCATCCATCAAGTACTCCGGCATAGTATTATTATTCATCGATATCGAACCGACTTCATTAATCATACTATAATTAGTAGTAGATGATGATGAAGTGAGTTTAGATGTGTTATTATTAGAATAGCATGAGTTGCTATTATTTCTAGAAGTGGATTCAGATGAAGCTGAGATCTTAACCCCAGTTAAAAGAAATCTATGGTGACTTTGAGTATGTTCATTTGTTTTGTGTATTTGGATGTCACATTCTCTACATAATATTGCCCTGTCTTCTTTGCAAAACAAGAATGCTCTTTTTTCCTGCAATTTCATATCCATTCACATAAATGTTTAGACTATGTTTTATCGTTAGAAACAGGGGCGAACCCGAACCCAGGATTTCATAGATGGGGTAGCGTATATATAAACAAAAAAATTATAAAATTGGGTATAGTCATTCTATCACTATGGTGAGTATATGATGTATAATTCTATCCATATATGCTACATGTGTCGTCATCGATCGTTCTGTATATGTCAGTTTGTTTAACTGGTAACCGTGAAAATAAAAACCCAAAAACGGCTTGACATTTAGATTTTTTGATGAAAATATCTTTTTGGCGAAAAAGAAATCATACAAGAGAAATTTTAATGCTGACGGGATTAAAACCTAAGTTATGAGTATCACATCTAACCGGGTTCAAACCCAAATATGACTACCAACGAAGCTAGTTGACACCTGTTGATTTTTAATGAAAATATGGAAGAATTGCTATTTTTCTAATGACCCATGATGAAAATTAGACATGATTTGTAATAATCATGATGAAAAAGTTAAAGAGAGAAAAGAAAATTACTTGGCAAATATCACAACAAGGAGCATCTTTGAAAGTAGGGTGAAGAAGAGGGAAACGTTGGTGTTTGGTAGCAAGCTTATTAGCATGGTGAACTCTATCATCACACCCTTCACAAAGTGCTGCTTCATCTGCTGCACAAAACACTGAAGCCTCTTTTTTCTCACATACATCACATTGAATCTTCATTCTTTGTTTATCTTCTTTTTATATGAAACTTCGATACCTATCGACGAAGTTAAGTTGTAGTTTGAAAATGATCTGGGGTCGGCTGAAATGATTTACGAAACTAAACTATGAAAATGAACTCTCAGAAAAGAATTTTTTGAAAGATGTCTTACAAAGATGGTTGGACAAATGAAGACTTTTTTATGAGAGTAACTCAAGGGAATTAATATATAGTATGGCCAAGCAAATATATAGGTTGAGGAAATGGGAAGACACAATTTTACACAAAAGGGTTCACAATCACTTTTAATGGGTCCTTTTCTTTTGAGTTTTTCTTTTCCAACTTGCTTTCCTCTCTTTTTTAAGATCACTATGAAATTGAGAAAAGACAAAGGAATAAGATCAAGTGGACCAATAAAAGATTTTGAGCCATCTAATCTACAAACTCAAATTAATATAGGGAGTTTATGATATTTATGTGAAAACTTAATGGGTATGGGCACACTTTTTCAGTCTTTTTTCTCTCTTTAAATCAAAATATAACTATTATTATATGATATTATAGATAATCTGTTGATCTTATATAAGACTGTTGCATTACAACAAATGTACATGTGAGTATGTGATCATTGCACATGTAACAGTATCTATCTTGTATGTTCTTTTTTCGGCCTTCGGGTACTAAAAACAAGTGAATAGATAAGCCCTTCTAACTTAATTGATAGATCTTTGTATTTGCAAAAGACGAGGAAATTGGAGAACATTATGGGCAACCTATCTACAAACTCTCCACACAAAAAAAAATGACATTTGTACTTAAGGGACAGTTATTTTTACTTGTAACAAAAAAAATACTTGTAACATTTCACAACCACTATTTCTTTTACCATTATTTAAAACGGTTATAAAACGTTATAAACACGTGATATATAGTTTATGGGAATTTATTAATTGGGTATCCACTTTTTTTTTATCCAATTTGATTTAAGAGATTTTTTTTTCTTTTGTCAACAAGTGAGTAAATGAATGGGACGCAAAATTGGGTAGTAGTAGGAGAAGCCATCTTGTGTCATTATAGGGTAATGAAGTGTGTAAGCTACGATGACAGCTCACTCTGCTCGGTAGTTGTGATTTCTGAACATGGTCTACGGTTTTCGATTACGATTTTGTTGTTCACAAATTTCAATATGAGACGGTCATTATCCGTTTTAACTTGACACGGGTCAAATATATACTAAACCATCTTACTTGTTGCCTAGAAAATATTAAAAGTTTTATCTTTATTACCACCACTTGTTAGTATTTGATCCGTCTTAAACAAGACTTACTGATTGTTGTTTGGACGGTAGATTAAATTCAGCTAGAAGTCTTTATTTTCTCTTTAATAGATTCATATTTTAATATAATTTTTCTTTACGTATGAAAACATTATGTACTTTTATAAGACAATTGCTACCATTATATTGTTGCGAGATTTAATCCCGGTCGTTAATAAGAAATGGAGAAGAACCTCACCCGATCCAAAACGATTCAACTCAAGGGAGATTTGAACACGAAAACCCGAAAGGTATATAACAATTCCGATCAATATTATATAATAAAATTTTGTAATAAAGAGCTGAGAAATTGTATAGCGTAAGCTTTTAAACATATATAAAATATTAAATGACGAAAATTATTGTTCTCTCTGTTTACTCGATTCATTTTACTTTTTTTGTCCTAGTTTGACTAGTTATCATATTTAAGAAACAGTTGGTTTTGCTTCAGACGGACCATTTTGGTCTGAAACAATAAGACGAGATTTTGTAACCACTTTACAGTTAGATGTAACCACTATTGAAAACAAGTTGATATAAGTTGTGGTTACATTTTATCAAAAAATGACAACATAATTTGATCTTATTTTTCAGACGAAAATGGTTCCTCTGAAATAAGAATTTGTGATTTAAGAAAATTTGGTTCATTGCACAAGTGCGATATACACCTGTACGGTATACAACGATGTAGAAGCATTACGTACAAAAGCGATATAAACTCTACTACTACCAATAATTTTTATTTTTTTTACGAATCAAGGGAACACCCGAACACCTTGCAAGTCCGGGGATCAGGTAAGTGAGGCAGGTAACAGCAACACTCCCATGTAGGGAGTCGAACCCGGACCCTTTCAATTCATTGCCATTGCAACGCTTTGAGGCACTACCACCAGGGGTGATTCTAGGGGGTACATGGGGTTCAACTGCACCCGCTCTAAATTAGAGATAATGTAAATATTGTGCAATGAACTGGCAATGTAATTTATTTGGTGGAGTGGTAAGAGGTGTATGTTTTGTTCTAGATGACGTGGGTTCGACTACTATAACAAGCAATTTTAGTATTGGAATGATGAAATTCTTGATAAATATGTCAATCATTATTAAAACTTACCAATAAGAATAATTTGTTAGGCATATAATAGTGTTTTTTGCTTATTCTTATTTCGAGTCGGTCTCAAAGCCCCGATTTAAAAAATCCTTTAAAAAAGACGTATGGGAAATGTACGAATTTTTTTCCACTAATATTGATTTTACCATATCTTTTAATTTTGTTAAATTTCCGCACCCCCTCTATTGGATTCCTAGAATCGCCACTAACTAGTGACTACCACACTCCACTACACTCAAGCCACTTTGGTAAGCTATCAATAATCACACTGCGCTTCTTCATTGACATCAAAATTCCAAGCTATAACTTCTCGCGATGTGTTAGAACCACACTTGGTTGATGATGCCAAGTTTCATTGTCATTTAATGGTTTGCTTCTTAATTATGATTTATAACATTTGAAGCTCTCAATTAGTTCTCAAGGATGGTGCAAGTCAAATGTTGTAAACGAGGTTGTGTAGCATTCTTAATTTGTCAAGTGACTGCAAAACCATGCAATAGTGCAAGTCACTGTGATTTTTGATACAATGAAAGGAGAATTTTCGAAAATGTCAAAAGTGTTGATCTTTATAAAGAACTCTTATTTTCAAAAGGTTGGCTTACTCTAAAATTAGAAAAACAGGAGGAGTGTATTTGGATGTTAAAGTTAATCTTATTGAAATACTAGATTTCATGCCCGTGCGATGCACGGGTCTACGTTAATGTTGTTTTCGTAATTTTTCTATAGCAATTAACTTATAAAAATAAATTTTTGAAAATTTAAGACAATAATAAAATATACTCCGTAATTTTTAAAAAAATAATATTGATATATTAATTCAACTTATATTTTAAACATATGTTACCAACCTTGTCGGGACTCTAGTTATATATTTGATCTATATATATTATGACTCAAAAAATGATTCAAAGTAACTAAGAATTAAGCTCTCTAAGACAATGTTTAAGAAACTCAAAAGATTTTGGGTTGATCATCTCACCTTATACTAAATGTTCGATATGAGGCAATTCTACTATTTATAGTTATTAGTATATTCACCACACATACATTATTTTTCAATGTGAGATATATAACATACTAAGAATTACACAAAGTATATGCAAATAATATGAAATTCTATACTGTGATAATATCATTTTTTTTTACCACGAATCTAATTATATTATTTTATTAATTAATACAAAATTTTAAGAACTCTCTAAAACAATACTATCTTCGTCTTAATATTTTGTTTGTCTTTGATTAAAATACTTCTAAAAAAAGGCAAACAAATGACCGGACGAAGGGAGTATTTGGGAGACTTAAACGACTTTGGGTTCATCTCTAAGTTTCAAAGACGACTCTTATTTATAATCGCGTGATCATCCCAGCTTATGATATTTCTTCGATGTGGGACAATTCTTCTATTTATACATAGTATATTCACCACACTTACATTACTTTTCAATGTGAGACAAATAACATATTTGGTAGTTACCATTAAAATTATTATTTATGATACTTTCTTAAATTATTATTTATGATACTTTCCTAAATTAATTTTGATGATATAAATTTCATTAAGGTGGAGATAATAATACAAACTTTTAAGATCTCTGTAAGATAATACTTGAGAGATTCAAAAGATTTTGGGTGAATATCTAAGTTGAAAGATGACTTATTTTGACAATATTTTTTCGTAATTGCTCATTCATGGACGCAAATTACTCATTCATGGACTTTTTGTCATTTACTTTCCATACACTACCCTTCCCAAAAAAACCCAAAAAAAAACACTCTCTAATTCTTCCCCCTCAAATGAATCAAATCTCTCAAGATGAATCAATTATGTACCCCTTCTCATGTCGGTCAACTAATTACGCATAAATCTAAAGCTTTCCCATATTTACCGTGCAGTATCAAACTTGAGCAAATTAGAATGAAAAGAAATTCATTATTCTACTGTAGAAGTCATTATTCTACTGTATCCATAAACACTTGGAAGTTCATTCGTTTTGCCCACTAGAAACAAGTTTAGCATTCATGTTTGTCCTTGTCTAGGCTTTTCTATCCATGTTTTTCATCTTTGAAATGAGATAGAGGTTCAAGTTGCAAGTGTAGTTACTTCTACTGAATCAAAAATTTTGCTTTGAGCATGAATCAATTCGCCCTTTGTCAAATCAATTTTTTTTATTAGCTTTCTCGATGATCTTTTCTATATGGTTAATTATGGGGATATTTTGACCAAATTAGCTCTTGAACTTGCGGATCCATAGAGGTTTGGTCAGGCGCGGCTGGCGGTTCGGTCAGGCACGTCTGATGGTGCGGTCAGGCGCGAGAGGGGGTTGCGTGCAGGGAGGCAAACGTGGTGGTACGGAGGGACAGGGCGGGTCGTTTCCTGCGAGTCTGGGAGATGAGTGCAACTGGATGGTGTGATTAATTAATCAAAGGTTGTTTCCGGCGACTCTGGCTCGCGAATCAGTGGGTAAGTGGCAGTGGGTCAGGGGTTGTGGTGGCAGTGGGTCAGGGGTTGTGGTGGCCGTGGGTAGTGGTGGATAGCTGGAGTAAACTAAAGATTAAAAACTAAGGTTAAGGTTAAATTAAAAGTTTAGTGTTGAAATGTGAGGGGTAAAATGGTCATTTATGTCCATGATTAAGTAAATCATGTCCATGAATGAGCATTACCCTATTTTTTTGTGAAATGAATGTAAAATTTTTTATATAAAAATTATAAGCACCACTTGAATATAATATATGAAATGTATGTCGAGATAAATAAAAGATTTTTCACTTTATTTTTTAATGATATTTTCCTAAAATTAATTTTTGATGATGTAGGTTTCACTAATGTGGATACAAATTTTTAAGAGCTCTCTAAGACAATATTTATGAGACTCAAAATATTTTGGGTTGATATCTAAGTTCTAAGGATGACTCTTATTTCTAATTATAGGATCATCCCAGCTTATGATAATTTTCTGATATGAGACAATATACTATTTATACGTAATATATTTACCACACTTGTATTATATTTCAATGTGAAACAAATAACTTATTAAGTAGTACACCATCAAAATTATTACTTATATAATACTTTCCTAAATTTTCCAAATTAAGTTTGATGATGTAAATTTCACTATTGTGGAGTTAATAATACAAAATTTTAAAGGTTCATTAAACCAATACTTAAAAAACTAAAATGACTCCTATTTATAATCATACTTACTATATATATTTTCCACAAATACATTATTTTTCAATGTGAGACTAATAACACATTAAGTAGCTAGTTTATCATCAAAATTTTTATTTATGATAATGTTCTAAATTAATTTTTAATGATGTAAATTTAACTATTGTGACTTTTTTAATTTCATTTTGTTAAGAGCTCTCCAAAACAATAATTAAGAGACTTAAAAAATTGTGGGGTTTATACCTAAGTTCAAGGATGACTCATATTTATAATCATAGGATCACCCTATGTTATAATAACTTTTCAATGTGGGACAATTTACAATTTATATGTAATATATTCACCACACATACATTATTCTTCAATGTGGGACTAATAACAAACTAAGTAATACACCATCTTTTTTCATATAATATTTATTTCTTAATTGTTACTAAACTGTTATAATAATATTAGAATAATAAAAAAAAAATTTAAATGTCTTTTATTAAATTTTTAAAGTCATTTATTAACATAACAATATAAAAAAATAGTTTAAAAGTCCGTGCGATGATCATATTTATGATCACTCCACCTTATGATAATTTTTTAATGTGGGACAAATTTTTATATTTATACATAGTATATATTCACGAATCACCATACGGCCATACCTACATTGTTTTTTTTCAATATGGGATAAATAACACATTAAATAGGTTACCATCAAAATTATTATTTATGATACTTTTCTAAATTAATTTTTAATGATGTAAATTTGACTATAGTGAAAATTATAATACAAATTTTAAGAGCTTTGTAAGATAATATGTAAGAGGCTCAAAAGATTTTGGGTTGAAACTTTAGTTCCAAATTTAAATGTCTTTTATTAAATTTTTAAAGTCATTTATTAACATAACAATATAAAAAAATAGTTTAAAAGTCCGTGCGATGATCATATTTATGATCACTCCACCTTATGATAATTTTCTGATGTGAGACAATTATACTATTTATAGGTAGTATATACACCACACCTACATTATTTTTCAATGTAGGACAAATAATACACTAAAAATTACACCAAGTATGTGCAAATAATATGAGTTTCTATGACTGAGTATGGTGGGTTATGTTCCCAGCACCCTGCTTCAGTCTCTTCTGCCCAGCCTGTGGTGGCTAACTGGAGGGCACCAGGAGGAAGTGAGTATGGTGGAAGTGAGCAAGGCAGGTCTGAGAACCATCACCCTGCTCACAACCAGCACCCAGCTCATGCCCCTCTTGCCTGCTCCTGGAAGGTTAGTCATGGTGGACCAGGGACAAAGGGTGTTGGTGGGTCTCTGTGCCATAAACCACCCCTTTCTGAACCTGGTTCTACTAGCTTAGCTGAGAATGATTTGAGGAATGACTTGGACAGTTTCATTTCTGTTTCCACTTCAGTCACTAATGATGAAGTTCATCTTAAGTTCTTGGAGGTTCCTAAGAAGAAAATAGGCAAAGTCTCCACGCAGATCATTAATCCTATTTCTACTGTCCAAGGATTTCAGGTATTATTGGATCCAGATATAGGGCCTTCTGATGATGGCCCACCTCCCTCTCTATGATTATTGGTGCGTGGAATATTAGGGGTATGAATCAACCCCTTAAACAGGGTGAAATAATTGATTTCTTTATGAAATCAAAGTTGGATATTTTGGGTATAATAGAGACTAGAATTAAAGAGAAGAAGGCTGCTATCTTGAGTAGAACTATTTTTAGGCACTTTAATATTTTGAATAATTACCATTATCATTATAATGGGCGTATCTGGGTTATTTGGAAGAATCCTAGTCTTACTATTAGGACTATTTCTGTTGGTTCCCAGTGGATTCATCTTGAGGTTTGCTCTCCTCATTGTTCTCCTTTTTTGCTTACCTTGGTCTATGGGGCTAATGATGGTAATGATCGTCATTCTCTTTGGGATTTTATGACTCAGTCTGGCAATTCAACTTCGTGGATTTTACTTGGTGACTTCAACTGTGTTAGGAGTACTGATGAAAGAATCAGTAATACTCCTCCTTCTTTTTCTGACATTGAGGATTTTAATAGTTGTCTTAGGACTGCTTGCCTGGATGATCTAACAACCTATGGTTGTGAATTTACTTGGACTAATAAGCAGGATCATGATGCTCTAAAGTGGATTAAATTGGATAGGGTTCTGGTTAATTCTACTTGGTCCACCTTCTTTCCTGATTCCTTTGCTACTGCCATGGAGTCAGGGATTTCTGATCATTCTCCTCTGGTGGTTAAAGTTGCTGAAGCTAGAAGACAACTTCCTAGATCATTTCGTTATTTGAACTGCTGGGGAGATCACCCTCAGTTTGTTTCTGTTATTCAGGATACTTGGAACATTAACATTGGTGGTTGCCCCATGTTCAGACTTATTTCTCATTTAAAATTGGCTAAGCCTAGGCTTAAAAGCCTTCACAAGCAAGATTTTTCTGGAATTCAGCAGAGAGTTATCTTAGCCAAAGATAATCTTATTTCCTGTCAACATATCCTTCATTCTGATCCCCTGAATGCTCAGCTTCTAGTGCAAGAAAGTAATCTCAGAGCTGAATTTTGCAAATTGAAGCAGATTGAGCTTAATATTAGCTACCAAAGATCTAAGGCTCATGATATCAAGCTTTCTGATGGAAACACCAGATATTTCTTTGCTAAGATTGCCCAAAGGAGGAATCAGAACTTCATTGGCACCATCAAGGATAAGAATGGCACTGATTGCACTACACCTGGTGAGATTGAAGCTGCTTTTCTTGATTTCTACAAGGACTTACTTGGTACTGAGGCTCCTGTTCTTCCTACTGACCTCACCCTACTCAGAAATGGTCCTTTGCTCCCTCATGATATGGCTAATGATTTGCTGAAGGCTATTTCTTCTGAGGAGATCAGGATTGCTCTATTTTCTATTGGGGATACTAAGAGTCCAGGCCCTGATGGCTACTCTGCTGGGTTTTTCAAGAAGGCATGGGCTACTATAGGGATGGAATTCATTTCAGCTGTTCTGGATTTTTTCAATTCTGGGAAGCTCTTATCTGAGGTGAATTCTACCCTTATTACTCTTATCCCAAAGTCTTCTTCTCCTAAATTTGTTATGGATTTTCGTCCTATCTCTTGCTGTAATGTCATTTATAAGACTATTAGCAAGGTTCTGACCACTAGGCTCAAGAGTGTCATGCCCTCCCTTGTTGGGAATGAACAGGCTGCTTTTGTCCATGGTAGGAACATTTTTGATAATACCTTGCTCACTCAAGAATTAGTTAAGGGTTACTCTAGGAAGTACTTGACCCCTAGATGTATGATGAAAGTTGATTTCAAAAAGGCTTTTGACTCTATTAGCTGGACTTTTCTTGCTCAAATTCTTCCCACTCTTGGTTTCCCTGTTCAATTTATTAATTGGATTATGACTTGTGTTACCTCTTCTAGATTCTCCTTGAATATTAATGGGTCTTCTGTAGGGTATTTTGAAGGGAAGAGGGGGCTAAGGCAGGGAGACCCTCTTTCTCCTTTGCTTTTTGTTCTTTGTATGTAATGTTTATCTAGGAAATTGAGATCCCTTCCTCTTTCTTCTGGATTTAGTTATCACCCTAAATGTGTAAAAATTGGGCTTACTCATCTAATGTTTGCTGATGACTTGCTTATATTTTTGAGAGGGGATATTCCTTCTGTTCTAGCTGCCAAAGAAGCTCTCAGAATTTTTGGTACCTGGTCAGGGCTGCTCCCAAATGACAACAAGACTAATATTTATTTTGGTGGAGTCTCTTCTGAGGTGAAACAGATGATAATGCAACAAACTGGTTATGTTGAGGGCAGTTTTCCCTTCAAATACTTGGGCACTCCTTTGAATCCTTCTAGGGTTACATCTGAAATGTATCATAGCCTTCTTGGTAGAATTCAGGCTCAAATTGATCACTGGACTTCACAGATTCTTTCTTATGCTGGCAGGATTCAGCTTATGAAATCTGTTATTTTTGGGGTGGAAAGCTTTTGGTGCTCTTGCCTCTTCTTACCTAAGGAGGTTATTGCTAACATTGAGAAAATGTGTAGGCAATTTCTTTCGGGCTACAAGCAGGGGGGCAGGAAGCACATCTTCCTGAGTTGGAAGAATATCTGTAGGAAGAGGAATGAAGGAGGTTTTGATATCAGGGAAATTTTGAGCTGGAATAAATCTTTAATTGTTAAATGGATTTGGAAACTTTCTCAGTTGCATAATGACTCAATTTGGGTCAGTTGGTGCCGTGCCTACCTCTTGAAGCACACTGATATTTGGGATGTTGCTGCTAAGGATTCTGATTCTGCTGGCTGGAAAAAAGTTTTGAGCATTAGGAATGACCTTCTTCAGTTGACAGGCAATAGCACCATGGCAAGACAGGTTCTATTTGATCAAACAAAATTGGGCAAATTGCATCTTGAAGGCATCTACAACCTGTTCAGAGGGCTTTCTCCTGTTCTCACTTGGGCAAAGGCAACATGTGACTCTGCTATCATGCCAAGACATTGGTTTACAACTATCCTTGCTGCTCAGAATAGTCTCCCTACCACTGATAACCTCATTCAACGAGGGATTATTCTTGTCAATAGATGTGTTCTTTGTGAGAGGCAACAGGAAACTAGTTCTCACTTGTTTTTTGAATGTTCCTTCTCTACTGATTTAGCTCAGAAGGTTCTGGCTTGGCAAGGAGTCTACAGAAATGTTCTTAGCTTGAAACATGAGTTGAACAAGATTGGACTTAACAGAGGGAAAAGCTGGAGGAAAGTATGGGCTCGTTGTGCTATGAATGGGCTTGTGTATTTTCTTTGGCAAGAACGTAATGCTAGGATCTTCAAGGGTGTTAAATCTGATGTATGCTCTCTCCTGTATAAGCTTAAATATGTTATTAGTCTTCGATTATATGCCTACATGAAGGGTATAATCTCTGAAGATGTAGTTGATTCACTAGTTAGTTAGAGGTTTTATATTTCCCCTAGTGGTTTCTCTTGTATGGATTCTTATTTCATTTAATGGAAGCTGGAATTCTTGCAAAAAAAAAAAAAAAAAAAAAAAAAAAATGAGTTTCTATAATTTGCAGGATTTTTTTTCACAGCGAATCTATTTATATTATCTTTATAATTTTTTTTTACAATACTTCAATTTTTTTGATAATACCTTTTAAAATTAATTTTTGATGATGTAAATTTAACAATTGTGAAGATAATAATAGACAATCTTTTAAGAGATCTCTAAGACAATACTTAAGAGACTAGAAAGATTTTAGTTTGTTATATAAGGTCCAAGAATGATTCCTATATTTAATCATAGGATCACCCAGCTTATGTTAATTTTATGATGTGGGAATTTTACTATTTATACATAGTATATTCATCACATCTACAAACTTTTAAGAGATCTCTAAGTCAATATTTAAGAGATTCAAAATTTTTGTGTTGATACATAAGGTTTAAGGATGACTCCTATTTATAATCATAGGATTACCCACTTTATTATTATTCCAATGTGGGAAAATTCTACTATTTATATGTAATATATTTACCACATCTACATTATTTTCAATGTGGGACAAATAATAGTTATGAATTTAATTTTTATTTTAAGAGTTTCTAAAAAGTTGAAATTATTAGAAAAATAATTATTTTAAAAAATATAATAAAAATCTAAGAATTCACCATAACTTGGAAAGTACATGTATGAAATTAATGTTGAAAAGTTGATAATATTATTAGAAAAATAACTAATTTAAAAAATGATCAACATCTAAGAGTTCAACCATAACTTGGAAAGTATATGTATGAATTTAATATTTATATTAAGAGTTTCTATAAAGGTGGAGTCACTCACGTGCCTCGAAAAAAGCCTCTTTTATATATATATACTAGATTTCATGCTCGTGTGATGCACGAGTCTACGTTAATGTCTTTTTCATGTCCTATAACCATTAACTTATAAAAATAAACTTTTGAAGTTTTAAGACTAAAAATAAAATATACTCTTTAATTTTTATAAAAATAAAAGTAATTTTTAAGAAAAATGAGAGTTACGTTCTCGGAAAGTAGAAGGACAAGTCTAGAAATATCCTACATTTAAAGACATGCATAATACTTACTTCCCCTGTTCCATTTGATTGTATACGTTTGCTTTTTGGGTACTATTCACAGGTGAGAAGAATCTTTAGTACAACTTCTAATATATAACATAAAAGCTAGTCATGTGAGATCTTGTTTCAATTGTCTTACCGAGTACAATATTAATATCAAATTTTTATAATTTTTAGTAATATGTAATTAAAGATATAAACAAAACAAAACGAGCATTGACATACGTGATAAATTAAACGTATACAACCAAATGGAACAGAGGAAGTATGACTTATGGACATCCATACAATAAGTTTCACTATAACAATCTTAATCTTTTAAGAAGAAATAGAATTATACTCCGTATTATAGTTTAAAGTAGTTCACGAGACGAAAAATCGAAAGTCGTATTTGATTTAAAACAAAATCCACTATATATACAATACATTATGAACGTAATAGTTAAGATGGTTTCAAATTCTAATAAAGCTATATACCTCTTGGAAAGAAACACTTAAACGTAAAAGAAAATTAGTAGAATTTGCATGAGATTGTATCTTGTAGACATTTAAGATAAGAATTCACATTTAGATAATAATTCATTCTTGTTGCTTATTTAAATAAAATCTTAAAGTAAAAGTGTTTTGTAAAAGCTTATTTAAATAATTTCTTAAATTAAAAGTGTTTTGTAAAGTTGGACTCTATGTAATCGCTCGAAAAAAGTTTTCTTTAATTATTTAAATAGATGGATATATTGATTAGTCATGAAACATAAACATGAACATAAGCTCACGTAGGTTGTATTGTTTATTAATTGTGTTTTGATTGTAAACCTTGTTTTTGGGCTAGTTTCTTCTATTGGGCTCGTCTTATGTTATAAAACGGTCTTATAGAAGAGTTGCCGAATATTATTTATAAAAGATAAGAAAGATAAACAAATGAGACAGATGTAAGAAAATCACTAAAAAACTTACAATTTATGAAATCTTACATGCTATGAATTGAATTATATACTCTGTATTACATCTGCGAAAATAACAAATTCTATTAGACGTTGCACATGCAATTAAAAACAAATGTAAATAAGAATAAGCAATTACTAAAAGCAACAAACATCAATATACTATAACACATGCAAATTTAACGTGAGAAGTAAATTTAGCAAAGAAACAATACGGTAGTTGTGAGAGCCTTAAACAACCATGTACTTAATACTCCGTATATATACAATTAGTTATACCATGGAGTAAGAAGGATTCTAACTAACATTAGACACTTGATTAACTAACAAAATAAATTGGTGAAGCAGTGTCCTATGTACCGTAAGTTATATTAACCATCTATAAATATTATATTTTAACAATAATTATAGATAATGTACCACTAAGAATTGTTATCTATTCAAATATATAGTAATTAATGTATTTTAGTTAAAGTATTTTACAAAATTTAGATATTCTAATATATATCGCTCGAAGTATTTCGCAAAAGTTGGAGACTCTATAATCGCTCGAAAAAAGCTTCCTTTAATAATATAGATAGATAGATATATATTGATTATTTCCCAAGATTTATGAAAGATAATATCTTATTTTCCAAGATTTATGGAAGATAATATTTTATTTCCCAAATTTTTTATGGAAAGATTTATGTCTCCCATAAAACTTTATGGAAGATACTCTTTGCTTTTAAAATGGAAAGATTTCTTGAGCCTACAAATCTGATTATTACTTTTGAAATATGATTATAACTAGTTTAGGACCCGTGCAAAGTTGCACGGGCATGCTTAAAAAAAATATATAGATATAGATTAGAGGGTGTTTGCCCAAGCTTAATAAATGTTTTTGTAACTAAAAAAGTAGAAATTAGGTCAAACATGGTCGTTTATTTGAGTTAAAACCAGCTTTAAAAAATTTCAAATTTAATAAGTACAAATGAAAAGTCGAAGCACCAAATACTTACTTCTATTTTCAACAAATCTCTCTCAATCTTAGCACAATATTGCCACAAATATCTAACTACCTTTTCAAAAAAAGAAATATGATCAACTCATTAATTAATAACCCTGCTATATAACACAACAACTATTTATCTACACACTAATAGTATTGTCCTCAAACGACGTGCCAAGAGAAACTAACTCAGGAGAACATTCTTCTACACTACTGAAAACGAAATCATTAAAATACAATGTTAAGTTTAGTGGAGCCAATTATCGATTATTAGTAGCAAGAATCACAAATTTTTATTGAAGACGGACAAAATTCGTCTCTTCTAAGAGACCTGCCACAAAGAGCAAGTGGAGAAGGGGATCTGAGAGGTCATAAGCAAAAGACGGTCACAAGTAAGACGGATTGTATAATTATAACACTTCAAAATACCTAGACTTACATTAGCTACACAGTCCCAAAACAATCAACTTAAGCTAGCTTATAGTCAGATGTCAAGTTAACGTAAATTCAATGCACCAACATTACCTACAATTCAAAATACAATACCCAGTTAAGTAACTCAACAAAGATGCCTCAATGCGGGATTTTAGATTTCTTCCTTAGCATAGTCAGAAATTTATTTGGCTAATGACATAAAAACAAAGAGAACTAAAATGAAAAATTGTGGAGTATCTATTACATACTCAACTTTATATTTTTGATCAAAGCCCGCTCAACTATTGAAGTTAAAAATATAATGGGTAATGGATATATATTGTAGATGTCAATGACGGAACACCTAAATGCAATTTTGTTTTAATTTTAATCTAAAAGCACAATTCATATGTATTAAAACCCAAATACGGATTGCTCATGATATTTGTACATACGACTTATTATATGAGAAACATAGAGCGAATAATAAATGATCAAACGAAGTAATTTTATTTTTCCATATGATCAACCCAAAACAGACTATACATCACGGAGTATTCAACTATTACGCTCGTTAAGAAAAACAGGCTGCTACATCTAGTGGCTTGTTAAGATGCTTGTATGCACTACAAAATATGAATAGTATTATGGAGTACTCAGAAAACTAACAAACGACTTCAATGACCTCTTTAAAACTTATACTCACTCCGTCCTGATCATTTGTTTACCTTTGTTTTTTGCACAATTATTAAGAAAATGATAGAAGACCATTTGTGTTTGTTCTTGGTGGATGACAAGTGGACAATAGTGTATTAACTTCGTCATACAGAAAGGTAAACAAATGAATGAGACATCCTAATATGGAAATGGTAAACAGACCGGGACGGAGGGAGTATTAAGGTTGTCTTGCTCAATAAACCTGTTATCCAATGAGTCTAAACAAAATTAAAAAACGACAACAGTAGAGTCACTTGTACTCTGAGACAATCGCATAAGATGAAATTGTCTAAAATGAACTCCCAAATTATATCTACTATGCAAAACAATGTAAATCTTGATGGTATATACAGCAAGACGCAATTCAAATGATGGTATATGCACCAAATTACTAAGCAAAACCAATATGATTATGAAAGTAGTATGCCATTTTCAATTGTTAGCACGAGGATCTCGGAAATCCCATGATGCACGATTGACAATACTAAAATCATGATACCCAATTGCATCAGAGGCTTTTTCTTGAGGCAAATAAATAAATATTGCTCGTACTCCATACTCATAATTAATTGGATGAATTTTCAAAAAAATAAAATTGTATTTGCACATAGTTTAATTTCATGAATTGACGAAAAAATAGACTTACAGTGAGAAATATTCAGAGGCTACTATAATCGATATATTATATGCAGAAAGACTGACGGGAGAAAGTAAGATAACTTCAATGATATAGATAACGGAAGAGATGAAGTTAAGCGGCGACGGCTACGGTCCTTATTGCGCTTCAGACAATTTGGGTTTCATGGGGGACAGTGTAGATCAATCGTAATTAGGGTAATGAGCAATTAGGGTTAAGGAATGAGCGGGAAAACTTTTTATGAGAGAGTGACATGTGTCGAGAATGATGTATAGTGTTTGCAAAATCGTTTTAAGTTTTAAAGTCTTCAATCGTTTTTCAAAAGAGCTGTAAATCTCCATGTATCAGTTCGCTGCACTGTGACATCTAAGTTTGTTGCATGATCTCGTGTTTAGGTCTTAATTGTGATCTCCATGTTCATTAAGTGAACGATTGAGATTAAAGACTCTGTAAACCTGTGAGATAGAAGACATAAACTCTAGAAGCGGAGTAGCTTTAAGTTTGAGTGAAACCGGGGTTGGTTGTCGAGTTATTTTCATTGTAAGGGGTTTAGTAAGTTTGAGTAAATTTCTAAACAAGCAATAAAATAACATTGGACGTAGGCTTCGGAGTAGAAGTTGAACCATATTAAAAACATCGTCTTGTTTGTTCATTTACTTTCAGATTCCGCTGCTTATTATTTACTTACTGCTCATCTCGTTATATTGTCAGCGCCACAGTCTTTCATACTGTGACGTATTTCATATCTCGCTGCTTTATCTGTGTCACAGTCCTTCATACTGTGACTCAGACCTACTGTTACTTCTTGTGAACTTAAATTCAATTAAGCTTCTTAAGTCTCGTACTTAATTGTTCATGCTTGTGTTATCAAATAACCAAGTTAACTATAAATTTTTAAAAGTACACATAATTCACTCAACCCCTCTTAGGTGTTAATCATTCTTAACTCTTCACGATGTCTAGAAACTACGACAACCTACAAGAGGATTTGGAAAATACTAACAACCTGAACAATTTCCAAATCTAATAATCCATTAAGCATGCAACGTGAAATTGTAGTAGTCCAGATTTCAAAAGAACTCAATACGACAAAGAGACAAAAAGCGATTCATTGGCTGTACTTTCGTCAAGGAAATGCAACTGTGCAATCAGTGATACAAGGGAGTGCACCAGAAACGAGCAACAAGAACTGCATGTCTCCAACATTTTTGCAACTTAGCTTTGACAACTAAATCGTTTCCCAAATTAATCTCTGGAATTTAATTTAATGTTTGGAAACCTATTTGAAATATGATAGCAGTGGTGACTGGTACGTAAGTCAAGGTTGATCCATGAGACCGAGGTCAATTTATTGCTCAATATCTTAATTTAGAGGTGCGAGTGTTATAATTGAATCTGGATTTATAAACTAAGCTACAAAGGATAAATAAAACGAAAGCATTTTAAAATAATGCTGAAAAAATAAGTATTTGTTATTTTGGGTCGGTTTTAAAACTATTTATCAAAATGGTGTCCACGTAGGCTCGGGTTTTCAAAACCAATGGCGTGTTTCCTCCGTGTTTTTGGTTCGCGAAATCCGATCCTACGTGGACACCATTTAGATAAAATAGTTTTAAACCCGACCCAAAACGACAAATACTTATTTTTTGAGATGCAGACTAATAATACAAATAACTAGGATAAAGCGATATATAGTCTATAAAAAGGAAAACTAGGATTGGTCGGGACGGTTATATGGGGTGACTCAGGGATCCATGAGTTGATAATTGAATGTTTTAGGGGTTCTATTCGGTTTGTGAGTCGAGTTTCTCGATCTAACGACTCTACCTAGGTCGACAAAGCTAGTTGCTCACGCGTACACAAAGTCGATCCTACCAATACAGGTCACACGGTTTTAGTGAAAACTAAGGCTATCGACCTTATATACGTACAAATCAACCAACAAGACATGTGAAAGGATTATTCACACGTACATATCATCAAACATGTGAAATGCAAGTATTGAAAATAGAACAATTAATCAATAATCATACACAACAATTGTAGATTAAACCAGAATCATCCTCATAATTCCCCTTCAACCCTAACATAATTACTGCTCACTCATGAAATCATGATTAATGTAAATAGAATAACAATATCATACAACATTGAACTTACGCTAAACATGATTATATAAGGAAAGTAATTAACAACTTAATGAAAGATTAATGAGATTAAAAAAGATTATGAATTATACCAACTAATTAATAAGGAGTTAACAATAATAAATGAAGAAATAAAGAAGGATCTTGAATAAATAAGAAAACTTTATTTGTCACCAATTCAATATTCAACTAGGTTAATTGCCCATGAAAATTTACGAGTCGTTTCTGATCTTTTTCATATGTTATTCTTTTGACGAAACTTGTATAATAATATATTCATATGTGCATGATTGTACAATAGGTGGAGAAACAAAATTATACTCCTTATATCTTATATCTTATAAGTGATAATGATCGTATTTTTGTTATCCGCCTAGATTACACTTCTTTCGATTTATTTCATTATTTATGGCTAGAGTGATTTGTGATCTTACATATTTATCAGTTTGCATTTTCCGTATATTCTAACCCTTCTTAATTTTAGCATTATTAGCATTTCGTACTTAATTGAAAAAAAAAATCATGTAACATGCCAAAAATCAAACACCAAAATTTTCTTAAATCACATGCTCTAAGAGATTGGTTGGATTATAGATCTTGGAGAAAAGAGAAGAAAAGAGGAAATCAATACAATTTTTTTTGTTTGCTTCATAAATTAAATAGCAGGGAAATGCCGGGATGAAGGATTTGAAGAAGCCTAGCCTATTTGCACACTTCCAAACCAAATCTAAATTCCTTCAATATAAGAGATTTGAGGTGAAAACTCTCCTTTTTTTGTCCAACTCAGAACTGAAAGGTATACGAAATTTTTTTGATATAATTATAGCGTTTTCGTTTCACTAAATATACTTCTAACACTATATATATTATAAATTTTTTAATCATATTCTGACATTAAAACTTATTTATTCAAAAAATTGATAGGATCTTATGATCTAGTATTCAGTAATACTTAAGATCCTAATCTAACTACTCATGTTTGATCTAAGTAGGTTCCCAGACGTGACAAGTAGGGATGGCAATGGGTCCAAGACCCGACCCAAACCCGGCGGGTCGGACCCAAATGGGTCGGGTTTGGGTCTCGTTTTTTCAGACCCTGTCGGGTATGGGTAGTCGGGTATGGGTCCACTATAAATAATTCGGGTTCGGGTATGGGTCTAAGTTATAGGACCCGGACCCGACCCTTGAACCCTTTAATTTGAAAAAAAATGGAATAAAAGCTAAACCACTAGAAATCAGACGCCCATTATCAATTTGTCATATACATGACCAAACAAAATATAGTACTACAGTACTACACTAGTCAGCATAAGGAATAATTTCACCTCCTTTGGCTTCTTCATCCCCAAAAGAAACCCCCACCAGTTCACCATGCTACTGACAACGATCAACGTGACACCACCAGCCGGCACGACATGTGTTCAACATCCGGTATGACACACGACCACCAGTCGCCGCCACACGCGACCACCACAAGTGAGTCGTAAGTCGTAACCACCGATAGAGATTCGTTTGTGTGTTCTTTGAGGCAAATAGATGCTAGGGTTTAAAGAATATATTTGGGGAAAGTTAATATCGATCTATTTTATGGTTGATTTTTGTAGGTTTTGTTGTGGTTTGTTGTTATTTCAATGAACACCACCAACATTTCAATGGATGAGGATTGAAATTAGAATGTCAGCAGACAAATAAGCTTAAAAACTCAGTACAAAATTCATACCCGCGGGTAGACCCGGACCCGACCCGGACCCATAGGGTATGGGTTTGGGTCTACTAATTTTATACCCTTACGGGTTTGGGTCGGGTAAGGGTCCAATGTAATTGCCACGGGTCCGGGTCCGGGTCTTAGTGGACCCGACCCAGACCCGACCCGTTGCCATCCCTAGTGACAAGTGACAATGTAATTGAAATATGATGTTTTATCACAAACACTGATTTTAATCTGCCATAGGATGTCAAATATATAACAATATTGTAACAATTTCAATGTAATAATGATGTCTCTAATTGCAACATTTTGTAATACCACAATCATGTGAATGTACACTACTAATATGTATGTTCTGAGGGAGGATTGCAAATAAAAAACACCAATGTTTACTTTGAACATTAAGACTAAATAAATTGTCTTCTTGTTACTTCACGCAGCGGAAACATTAAATAAATTCTATTTATAAACGCTTTTGAAATATAACTACACTTGTAAAATTAAATAACAAAATGGGAGCAATAATAATAATGAAATTAATTTTAAGAGATCAAATCCATGTATGCGTTTGAAGAAGTACCATTGAAGTGTGATGGAGAGCTTCTTGTCAATACTGCATAGAAAAATACCCTTTTCAGCAGTCGGATCCGATAAGAAAGATATTTGACTATTAAAAATTATAAATTATTTAAAAGGCAAAAAAAAAACACTAAAGTAAATCTAAAAGTTGCTTACTAATACAACCTGCCATACAATTAAGAAAATGAGCATGAGAACCAAGTTGTTCAGAAGCAATTCGTAACCTTGGAAGGTTGCTAAAAAAATACAAAAATATGTCAATCATTGTCTAAGATGTAAGAATATCAAAAATTCTCTTATACAACGGTTCATGTGTAAACAGTAGATAAATGACCATTTTTTTAGAAATAGTAACACTTTTGGTTAAATAGTGACAAATTGTATGGCTAGAAAATGACTAGCTACTTTTTTCAAAGTGGTCACTATTTACGCAAAAATGGTCACTATTTACCAAAATGTTGTCACATTTTGGAAAAAATACGGTAAGAGCCCGTCACATAAAATAACAACCGAGAATAAATATTTCAAAAGTAGCAATTATAATTCGATGAATAAAATATAAGCCAAAACAACACAATATCAAAATACATAATTTATAATAAGAACAATCAAATAAAAAATAAAAATATGCTTGTCATACCACTTACTTCGTATTTGGTAGCTCCACTTTTGATCACTTTGTAGGTTCTCAAGCCTCACCCTTTATATGAGTAGTAGTTAAGAGTTCAGAGGCTATTTTATTTAGACAGTTAATGAGTTTTATCATTTGGTATTTCAATATGAAGAAATTCTTATCAACGATTCCAATTCCAATTACGTATGTTATTGTGTGGATATTTAAGCCTTTTCATATTTCACTATTTACATAGAAAGGAATAATAGTACGGAGTAAATAATACCGAGTAGTAAATAAGGGCTTTGCCAAATGGCAAATTAAGAGGGTGCTTGCTTGTGCCATGTGTCACTCAATAAAATGCTCAACATACCTTTTTATATTATTGTAAGATAATACACCCAAGAATTCCAAGAACAAAATTAGATAACGGAAGGATCAGCTTGTAATAAAGGAAAAAATTAAACTAAGAGAAAATTGTTGATTGCCTTGTAAAAACCACTTTTTGAAACTTACAGTCTTATATAATTTTTTTTTTAAAATTACTCCTAATTAATCACTTCCGCTGATAATTTACACCCAAAACATATACTTTGACGGAAATTTCATGCAATTTTTAATTTTTGTCATTTAAGTTCCATCTTTTAGGACGGATATGCTCTTACCTTCAAACAATTCCTGATTTCTTCATTTCTATACTCTTATATTTAAATGATACACATAAAAAAAAAACTCCCAAACCCGATCACAAATTCATCATCGCTCTTTTATGTCTCTCTTCCTATAACATCTCCCCTGACCTACACTCTCTTTTAGTTTGTATAATTCTGCTCTATTTTTGCCATTTCAATCATATATTACAGGTATCGTTTAAAAGTTTTTAATTCATCGTTATTATTTGTAATCTCTTTTTCCCCAAATTGATAATATTAGCTAGGATTTATCAATTTAGCCATTTAGGTAAGATAAAATTAAGAGAAAATTGTTGATTACGGCCTTTTAAAAATCACTTTTTGAAAATTACAGCCTTAAATAATTTTTTTTGTAAATTACACCATGTATATCACTTCTGCTGAAATATTACTATCAAAACATATACTCCAGTGGAAAATTCATGTAAATTTGAATTTTTGTCACTTAAGGTCATCTTTTATGACCAAATTACCCTTACCTTCATATAATTCCTTCTTTTACTATCTTATGTTAATCATATTTCATTTACCAAACTTCTCTCTAGCTTAATTCTCCATTTCTTCAACATCTTCCCTAATCAATCTCTCAATTCTCTGTTTCTTCAACATCTACCCTAATCAATACAACTAAATTCTATTATTTCCATTACATGTTCAAAATAATTAGCGTTCTTCATCATCTCTCTTTTATACTTTGTAGATCCATATTTTTAACAACCTTGATTCACAGTAAAAAAAAATCCCCAAAATATTGATTAAACTAAAAGGGTTTGATCAAACACAACTAAATTACGAAACAAGAGACGTTTCAGTGAGAGGGACAAAGATGGTGCAGAGACAAGAGAGTAAAGCTACTGAAGATAAAGAACTTACACATGTTTCTTTACATCCTATTGTTTTGGCTGATACTTTTATCATTTAATTTCGACTCATTACCCTTGAACGTCCAAAGATTGACTCTTTGTCCTTTCTTTCATTAATTCTTGGTATTATTACCTTAATTTCTGTTCACGATTAGTTTAATTATTATGGGTTTTTGTTTGATGAGTGATTTGTTGGTGTTTAATATGAGTTGCATAGAAGTTACCCATAAAAGAAAGGAACTTTTTTGACCTGTTTATGTTATTGTTTTTGTATCCATTGCTTAATTTTGATAAAAAGGGAGAAATTTTGAAGAATAATACGGAGTATCACGTTTTAATGTTGTTTTGGCAGATTTATTGGTTTGTGATAAGGAGAGGCAAGAAATCTGGGTGGAGAGGCAAGAAATCTGGGTAAGTATGCCTTAAAATAAGAAAAGGGTATATTGGTCAGATTTTTACAAACTTCACCGGATTCCTCAACTTGAAGCATTTTTAGAAGAAAAGTGATATTTTGGATGTAATTTACAAAAAAAATTATATAAGGCTTTAATTTTCAAAAAGTGGTTTTTAAAAGGCTGTAATCAACAATATTCTCTAAAATTAATTGAACTTTGGGTGCATGAATACTTACTCTTCGAAGAAGAACCCTTTGATGATTGTCGCTTTGCCACTCATAATCTGAGCCCTAACTAACTATGGGGACAATATTTCTACAGAAATTTGGGAATATTTTTAGAGAGATGGATAAATGAGAGTTTTGAGGAAGATGAGAGTTTTAGGGTAAAATTTTGTGAGAGAGGTAAGAAGGTAAGAAATATGGGGTAAAAGGCTTTAGAATAAGAAAATGGTATGTCGGTCAGTTTTTTTTAAAAAATTACCGAAATCCTCATTCTGAAGCAATTTAGAAGAAAAGTGATTAATTGGGCGTAATTTTCAAAAATAATTATATGAGGCCGTAAGTTTCAAAAAGTGATTTTTATAAGGTTGTAATCAACAATTTTCTCTTAAACTAATTATGGAATTATTAAAGACTAATTATAGACCTAGGGTTTCCTAAAATAGATGAGATTGTCTAACCGTTCAGATCCCTAAATTATTATATCAACGAGGCGTTTGTTTCGCGCATGGTCGGGTATGAGTTTGGAATCAAGAATCATACTAGGTGAGTAGGTGGTATGGGGAGGAACTTCATTGCTCATACCTTGTGTTAGTCTCAATTCTAAGCGGTCACTACAAGAATCAGCTTCTGTACCGACCGCAATTACCGAACACGTTTAAAAATGGTCGGTAAATATAATTAGCTACCGAAATCGGTTGGAAATGAATTTGCAGTCGGTAATTTTCCGACCGAACACTAGTCGGTATGGGTTTGAAATTCGGTTAAAGTTAAATTATGTAAAATCAATACTTTGAATAATAATTTTTAACATTATAAAATCATGAAAATAAAAATTTAATTAAATAATTATAAAAAAGGATTTTCTATCGTGTACCCTTGTATTTTTTCGGATGCTAACATATACCCTCGATTTTTAAAAAATATTTGTTTTACCCCTAAACTCCCATATATGTATCTAAGATACCCGAAGTATCGAAATTTGAGTTTTTTAATGGTTACATATTGTCACAAAGGATTGTATATTGATGAATAAATAAGGATTTTATTGATGGTTACACATATTTTTAACGAATAACAAACTAAAACCGCCAAAATACAATAGTTAGAATTGTTAAATTTTAGCATTTAGGGTATATGTAGAGCAATTTATTAAGTTAAGGGGTATCCTATATGATTTTGAAAACCCGGGGGTATATCGTAGAATCTGGAAAATCACAGGGGTACATCATAGAAAAACCCTTATAAAAAAGATTTCATTTTCAATATGTCATGATATTAATTCTCACATTTTTGTTTATTTTAATTTGATACCCATTGATATTAATCTCATATCCACCCCTCTCCTTATGTATTAGAAACTCATGCCTCATGGGTTTGAGGTATGGGTATGAATCTCTTATGTTTCTCAAACAAACACTTGGTATGAGTTTGACTTACTCCAAACTCATACCTCATACCATTACTAAACACCCTCATAATAGGGATATTTATAGGATTGCAAAACAAAGGGGGAGAAGGAAATGCATTTGTTTGGACATGTCTGACCTACCTGATCGGGCAGAGTTCTACATACTCGTTCGGGTAGCTCCAGGTCTTCATTTCCTCTTTGATTTTGCCCTGGCCTCCTTCTCGTTAGGGACCAACCCTACCCGTTAGAGTAGGGTGGTGAACTTCCATAAGAGATTAAATACCCTTCTAGGAGTCTTGGTCTTGGTTCACCTTGCTCGGTTTCCATTGCCAAACCTCGTTCATGCTTTGAATGTTCGTATTTGCTTCTTTTTGCACTCAGAATGGGTAATAACCGCTCCAGTTGGTTGATTACCTACAAAATCAACCAAATAGCACAAAATAGCAGATAGGATGCAAATAATACCAAATACCGCGCTCAATAGCGTAAATAGCAAAGAAAATGGGTCAAATTAAATAAAGGTATATAATGTTTGAAATTGGGATCAATCAACATAAGCATTTTTAAAAATGGGTAATTAAATAATATTTAAGATAGGGTGAAATACTCGTAACAATTTAATTCATTGTTCAAATGACTTACCGATTATACATACCATTCGACGTTGTTAAAGATGGGTAAAATAACGTAACAATTACGGTGAAAAGAAATTGTGCCCTTCTAAAGTAAACATCTAGCGTTCGCTTTTGCAAATGTATATATATGTCAATATAAAAAGTCATTATCTTGATTACTGTCAATACCATCTTCTTTAACTCATCGGATCGAAATAAAATGTATGTTATGGGCAAAAATCACTAGTCTTTTGCATGGTGACACATGGCAGTGCAAGACTGGGTAATCTAATAAGACATGGATCGCTGACGTGGCGCAACATCATTGGGCAAGGAAGAAGCACATGGATTGAAGGCAAAGCAAGATTAAGGGCTGAGATCAAGCAAAACAAACACAACAAACTCAATAGCCATATTTACCAAGTCAAACAACTAACTCCCCAAAAATAGGAGTCGTTGAGGAAGAATAGGAGAGCATCAAGGGGAGACGTTGGAGGACCTCAGGTAAGGTTTGGGTGCTATAAAAGAAAGTGAAGCAAGACAAAGAAGCATCATCTCATTCTACATCTCACTTCACATCTCACCCTACAACACCCTGACTCTCATACTCACAACACTTGAGTCATTCCTCCTAGTTCTATTAATATATTCTACATAACATTTGTACTCCCTGAGCCCCTCTAAGTTCCGCCAGAATCCTGTGGTACCATCAGAATCCAGTGGTTCCACCAGAGTATATCTTGTATTTCCGGCAGAGTAGACCCTTAGTTCTGCTAGAATCTGCTAGTACCGCCATAGCGTACTCTGTACCACCTCAGCAAGTACTTTTACATTTTAGTGCATACATTTGGCGGGATTCCGACTCCCCCCGCGCTTTTTCCCACATTGGATTTCCGCGTCACCATTTTTGTTTGTCCTTGCTCATTTACTTTATTTTCTTTATTATTTTCGTCATTACTTTTACTTAGTTTACCTTCGTATTCTATCACAAATCACATATAAATCAACCCCCGCAATAAGGCTAAAAAGAGTAGGTCATTTTGACCCTCCACAAACAATTTAATAGGTTTGGTCAATTTTTGGCCTAAACAATATAGAATGAAGGTATTTGGTCGCTTTGGACGAAGAGTTCTGCATGAGTAATCTAATGTTAAGGTCGGTAAGGCCATGGTCGTCTTTCAAAAAGGTACATGTAATAATTCCCCACTCCTCTTCTGTCTTCTGTATAAGGAAACACAAATTCTCATTTGTGACGGTCATTATCTGTCACAAGTTTATAACAGGTCGGATGACTCTCACAAGCTTGCAAATATGAGGGCAAGTGAGAAATTAATAATTTCCCACTTACAAGCTTGTGAGAGAAATTCGACCCGTCACAAGCTTGTGACGAATAGATCCGTCAAAACAAACAAGACTAATTCGGGAGGAAAAGCCGAAAGGAGTGGCACAATAATTATGGTTTCCATGATTCCATCACTATATTCAAGCTACCACTTAATTGCAAGTAATGGTCAATCGTGATTCGTGAGCTGTGACCAAGTTTCTAATTACGTTACCGACGAAATTAATGAGGTACCTACTGACCAAGTATTAGTGTAAAGTTGTAACTTGTAGCTATATATGGTTATCAAAATCACAATTCGATCCTACAATTTTACGATTTAAAAATGCTTGATTGATCTTGGATTCTACGATTCTATCATTGTTGTTGATTCTTTCGATCTTATTCTTCTAAAAGTTTCTAGATATCATAATACGGCCCTACTATCTTGCGATTCTATGATATGGTTCTATAGTAAAATATAAATATATGTTTTTATATAATTAAAATGTAAAACCCAAATTTCGTGTTAGTTGTACAAACATGTTCATACTATGATACTAAAATCATTAGTTCTCAAGATTTTCTGGTAAATATTAATAAATAATTGTTTTAATCTTGAGTTATATGGTTTTACCAATTAAAAACTATATTTAGTGAATTTATAAGATCTTACAATCAAAACCATCTCCTATCTAGTCAAAAAAGGGTCTTGATTTTCGCAGTACACATTTTACTCATTATAGTACACCGTTGACAATTATACCCCTTTCATTTCCCTTATCATTTTCCCTCTCTAACCTCTTTCTAATGTTTTTTCTCTAATATCAAAACATCAATTCATCTAAAATTTCACCGAGGAAATACTTGGATCGGAAGTCGTTGTCGAGATCCGACAAGGACGCCGTCGGTGGAGAAGTTGGTCGCCGATGGGGATGTGGCACCGATTGCAATGCGGCACCGGTGGGTATATGCCGGTGAGAGGCCGGCGTTGAGTGCCTCGTGGTGATAGGTCGGCGTTGAGTGGCCGGTGTTGAGGAGCTGGCGGTGGTGTTTGGCGGTGGTGTCGTCGTGTTGATGAACGGTTGATTTTGTACAGTGTACTGTATTGAATATTTTTGTTTGTTAAGAAAAGGTACTACATCAACTATGGAATGTTCATTGTTATGTACTTTTAGTGCTCAATGTAGTACAAACTACAGAATGTTCATTGCTAATTCCAATCAATCAATGATTTTTTAATTTAATAATAATACAATGTGTTCATTGTTTATAATAGGTTAATAATCCACGTCCCTTCGCCGACCGTATCTTTGCCGACTGTCCAACCTCAATATCGATCATCCCTTCTCCGTCACCGCCATTACTAAATAAAACCCTTAACAATTTAATAATTTGCCATAAAACCCTAATTAAAAAGGAACAAATAAATTAAAATATAATAAAGAGTCAATTTTATTAATATTAGATTAACGTATTAAATACATATCTTCATTTGAATAATTATCATACTTGAAGAAGAGTTTTATGGAGTTTGAAGAAGGGTAAGGTAGAGAGAAGGTAGAGATGAAGTAGAGGGAATTAAGGTTGATGCGTTTTTTTTTTTAAAGGGTAGCAAATGGAAAGTTTGGTGTAAAAAGTATTAAAATGAGTAAAAAACGTACTGCGAAAATAAACTCCGTAAAAGAATAAGTGAGCTCACAAATTTTCCCTCCAAAAAGCATATTTATAAATGACGAAACTATTGATAATTTAATTGTATTAAGTAAACAAGGAAATTAATAATTATAATAGGTTTTATTATATTATTATCTTTTCATTAAAATTAATCTTTTCATCAAATTATATAATTTTCACTAAACCTTAAACTATGTTCTTTTATTTAAAATATAAACAATATAAACATAATTATAACTGTTTAATCCTTTAGTGATGCTATTATTTATAATGACTTGACTCATACTACGTATAACCAAAACTATACATCGTTTCTATCCTTTCATGACAAAATTTTTTTGAGAGAATTTATAAATTGAAATCATGATCTTTATGTTATATAAAAAACTTTTTGAGAAAAAAAAAATACTTTTTAGCATATTACTCAATTTTCTTGGATTATTTTTTCAGTTTTAATATTTTTTTTCTCGAAACAAAATACAATAACTAGAAAAAATGAACAATTAATGAGATACCACTATTATTTAAATATATTATAAAAAATAAAAAACTATATATACCGTGCATTAATGCACGAGTGCTAAACTAGTAACTAAACAAAACTATTATAGGACTAAATTGAGTGCATGTTTGGCCTAAATTGTAAAAAATGGGTTTCTAGTGCTTCAACTTAATTTTTTAAAAGTAGTTTATAAAACCAGAAGCACCAAATTGGTGAGCAAAAGGTTGGTATTTGAGCTTTTGAGAAATTTTCTTTTACCTTTTAATTAAGAATGTGTTTGGCCAAAAGTGTTTTTAAGTCCAAAAACACTTTAAACAAACAGACAATAAATTGATTTGAATTTATATGAATCAAATTTTATTTAAATGAACAAAATTTAAATTCTGTAAATTTCTCGTGAACCAAATTTTAACATCGATCGTGTGATCATACCTTTATGAAACATTATAATGTATAAATTTTAATGTATGATCATACATTAAAATCTCGAAAATAATACGTTAAAATCTCGCGCAATACATATGTGATCATACATTAAAATCTATAAATAATACTTCGTACATTAGAATGTTAAACCTTTATATATAGCGCACTGCGCACATGTATTGCGCGGGATTTAAACTAGTTAAATTTTTAAAGTAAAATTTTTTTGTACAAATATATTTACCATTATATTTGGATTTTGTCTTATTAGACTGGTCTTATTGATAAAATGTCCTATAGAACATTTTTTGTATAAAATCTTGTACTTATCAATTGCTTTAAAACATCATTGGGTTAGACCAAAAAAGTAACATCCGCATAGTAGTCTAATTTCACGAGAGCAATAAAACTCTTACACTGTAATAGTGTAATGAAGAGAGGTCGGTTATTAATATCGCAATTTAACAGTAAATCTTGCTTAAAACAGGTCAAATAATATCATATGTTGGTAACAAAGAGAAAATTTTTGTTATTTTTTTAGACAACAAGTGAGCTGATTTAGTATATATATATATATATAGTCTGTCTTATACTTAAAAGGAGTGGAATTCGTTGTGTTAATCTAATATTATAATGTCACCTGCTCTACACAAATTCTCATTGGAGACGATGCATATCCGTATTCAATGAAGACGTATCAGATCAATTTTCACAATAATGAGGCAAGTGAAAAATCCATTTAGTTACCCACTTACCTCCTTATGAAAGGAGATCTGACTCATCTTCATTCAAGACGAATATACGCCGTATTGTCATCTTCAATGAGACCAATTGCCTATTGTATACCACTAGGTGATAGAGTAAGTACAATTTAATACTCTACCATTAGCCTTGACGTTTTAGCTACTCGTATTACTTAACATGATCAAACATGTGAATACAAAGATCTCGAGATCTTGATCCGAGTGCGTAGTCACTATAAGACAAAATCTACCTTTTTGAGTTGACTGACTAAGATTAATGATAGGACTTGGAAGATGTTGAATTCATAATTGATTGCTTAATAAAGTGGAATTAAAAAGTGATAATTGTTTACTTTTATGAAGTATGAAAGGATTCTCTCCTTCAGCCACAAGAAGTAAAAACAAAGATTATCTTCTCCTAAGGAGCCTCGGTTAGTGAAGCTATGGTCGGCACTATACGACAAACAATGCCTTTTAAGTAGAGGTGGCAATCGGGCCAGTCGGGTCGGGTCAAGTCGGATCATATTGGGTTCGGGTCATATCGGGTCAGCCTGCCCTTTCGGGCCGAGTCGGATTTGGATCGAGTTAATTCGGGTCAAATGATACATCGGGTTGGGTCGGGGTTTGGTCGGTCGTTATCGAGTCCGGTTATTTTATCGCAATACTTCAATATTTTACCATTAAATGTAGTTTTAAATTATTATTTGTTTCATTTACTTCATTTACTTCATTATTAAGTCAAACATATCAATTTAAACAATAAATCACTTTCATTTTGATCATTATTAAGCTTAATAATTGTCAGGTCATCAATTTAATCGGGTCAATGCCAGGTCAGGTCAATGTCGGGTCGGGTCTGGTCGAGTTCGGGTCACTGATCTTCGGGTCGTAATGGGTTAGAGGTCGTCGTCGGGACGGGACGGGTCGGGTCGGTTTCGGGTGGTAGTATTCTTGGGTCGGGTCGATTTTGCTCGGGTTTCGGGTCAGATCACTCGGGTCGGGTCAAACTTGTCAGCTCTACTTTTAAGTACAATTTATCTCCGATAGGTTATTTTTGTCTTAAAACAATAAGACATAATTTTAATCTCATTTTACAGTTATATTTTGAAAATAAAAAATACCATTGTTTAATCCTGAGTTTCGAGACGAAGACGGTTTCAAAGAACTACATCGTTCCCCACTATTTAATTTGGCGGGTCCGAAAAGCGACGACTTTCTCGTCCGACGAAACAAGTTCAAAAAGAATACGCACCTGTCGATCGATCGAAAAGGAAACCTCACATTTGAGAGCGTGTGAAGAATCACATGTTGGTCTTCTCTCATATGGGAGAAAGAGAGAAATGTAAATACTGTGTAATCTACTTTATAAGTCAAGAAGCTAATCCACCAATTGTCAATTGATTTTGGATTGAAACCTCCTTGAATTTGTAAAATAGACACTCTCTCCTCCTCAATGGGCGCATTCCAGACCCATATACAAATTCGTTGAAATAATACAAATCAAAGGAAATCCTTATATGTTCCCATAAAAAAGTAAGTCCATTAAATTTTGTTGATATTGTATTATTAGATTAGTTTAATGGAAAATTGTTGATTAATTTAAGGGAAAATGGTTGTTATCCAATCAACTCTATTGTCCATTTACTTTTTAAAGTCAAACTTATTAATATTAATCGATAATTATATCTAGTTGAATTTTACAAATAAGTAAATTGATAAACACAACAAATTTAAGTATCCTTGATCGAAAACAGTACCAACATAAAATTTTAATTGTAATCAGTATCAACTTAGTTGCTCCGACCTATAAGCGGTACCAACTCTCCTGAATATGCCACTTACTCACTTATACTCACCTAAATTGACGAAAATACTCTTATATTACCGTAACCCTTTACATCTCCCTCTCAGTAATATCTATAATATCATTGGTAATCCTACCTCTTATAGTCGAGATCGTTTGTTTGTTGTTGCGACTTGGCGCAACAACACGTAGTTTCGGATGGTTTCCTAAGGGTGAAAACAATACTAATACCTTTATATGTATAAAAGTAATGTTATTTCTCAATTCCCCTGATCAAGCAGCTTCTTTGGTGATACGAATGCGGAAGCAATTTAAATAAGCGAACGATTATAGTAATGAGGATTGAACTCGTGACTCGATGAGTTTGATATTATTGAGATATTTGCTCAAAATAGATCTATATCTAGAACAATGGGTGCTTAGCCTTAGGTTAAAGACATGTATAACTTGAAGCCTATTTAACTTATATCAAAGATTTGAAATACCGTCTCAATTCTGAAAGTTTGATCCTTAATCGATAAGACTCCTAATGTAACTAGAAATTAATTAAATAATCCTAAACTTAATCTAACAACTCATGAAATAACCAATTCCGGTACAATGATCAGTTTTTATTTATCTACACCACTATCTATAAGTCGAACTCAACTCACCCGCGTTGATCCATGCCCGTGTAAAGAATTATTTAATCACCCGCGTTGATCCATGCCCGTGTAAAGAATTATTTAATATGTCATCATCAGGAATCGTATCATCCCATCCCTCTTGTGACGGAGTTCTCTACCGTCAGGTTTGAGCTCTTATTGTGAGATATTGGGGGCTGCCAGGGTTTGAACATGTAACCTTCAGTCACGCTGGCTCTGATACCATAATAGATGAACCATCTCAACCAAAACCTTAAGGTGATGGTTGAGACCCATATATTATAGTTATATTCTTCCACCCTTCTTCCACCTCTTAAGAATTGCATCAAACCATCAAACCTATCCTTTCGGTCGCTACCAAAATTTAGCCATCACCCACTCGACCACCACCATCCTTTCTACCACTCACTCGGCTACCACCCTCTTAGCCAACACGTACACTTAATCACCATTAAAATCAAGTCAAATATATTCTACCACTCACTCGTTCCTACAACAACAGTGAGACGTCACAACCCCTGCCATGACATATTTGTTACTGCCAACTTCAAACCATCCACCCACCCCTACCTACTTCCATATCTATCTACATTCACCACCAAGTTCACCTGGTCCACCTCCTCAACCAACACATATCGCCATCAACCATATTCAAAACCCGTTCTACACTCATTTTGCTTATTTTCATATTTCTCATCAAAAAAAAAATTCTCTCAACCAAACTTCTACCGGTCAACCCAACCTAATTTTTCATCTTACATACTTCCTCAAACCACCACATCACCACTGCTCAACATTTTGCGCATGCACAACCCAAATCAAATTGGATCACCCATTCACCCCTATCATGGTTGTCCACTATTACCGGCCACACTCACAAACAACCCAACAACTACCATTAACTAGACCATCATGAATCACCACTCATATGCGGCTATATATGCTCACAACAACCGATCCACCATGGCTTCCACAAGACCACTACTTGATGCATGCCTGCACGAGCAGAACCCACCCATGGCTGACATGATTCCTATTGATCCGTCTATTTGTCCTTGTTACTATGGCTGCCTCCTTCAACCAAAAGCACCGTCTCCGCTGCCACATTCTCTCAAGCATCACGCTGCTTCCACCTGACGAAACTACTACCTCGTTCACGACTTTTACTACCAACGTCCAACAAGCTTCGTATTCATATTCATCTTCTACCTATCAAGATTGGACTTACTCTTCGAGGAAGTCCATCTTACGGGAGCGTATAGAGAATATTGCATATAATCAATATATAGCATCATATCTTTTACGTATCTTTCAATTATAGCCATTGTATCATTGCACTTATAGCTTCCTTATTTGCTTGTATATTTGAAGGCTACTTTATAGCACATTAGGTTTAGTGTAGCTCTTGCAATCTTAGTATATAATGTAAATTGTAAACTCATCATTTTTGTAATGTATGCAATTCTTAATGTAAAACCTTTCTCATAATTATTCTAATACCTTACGCGTCAGCTAGAAATACTGAGGGACATGCTTCTTGACGCACATAATGAAAATTGCGTTGTAAATGCATTGACACTGTAACAAATTTATGTGGTTGCAGCAGATACGACATACTATGTATACTAGCTGTCTCATCTGCCTGATGGAGTTTTCCGCAGAAAATGCAAGAGAAAAATATAACAGTGATCATATAACGATGTCTCATGTCAGCATTTTTTCGCACAAAGTGGGATGTATTTGCGCCTTCAGCTGTGCCTCTTAATATAACATCAAAATTCCATCAGAGGAAAAAAAAAACAGTTGTAGAGTTTACCAATACTTGTATATTGGAACTTCGTTTTTGATAATGACATTATGGGTCTGAGTTCCAGAGCCATTGCAGTTGTTGCCGGCATTAATAATAGTGGAGATAATCGGAGCTTGGGAAATCGGGCTCAACAACGTAGTGGAATGCATACCGTTCCCCAGATCTTGATTGGGAGAGAATAATGCGCTATGACTTGGCGTATTGCTGACCTGATTATGAAGCAAAGGAATAAAAGTGCCAACCCAGATGGAGTCATAGGATAACCAGCATCTGTGACTGCACACCATCAATGATAAGGATCAGATGCATAGCCAGAAATGGGGTCAGAATTTCCATATTTTTTATGGTTAAATTACGGTAATCATACAAGAAGTTGTGGATCATCAAGAAGACTTCCTTTTTAAAATCAAGAAGTTGGGGATTTACAGTGTATTTGGGGTTAGGGAGGGGTGGGGGTGGTAGGATTGTGACTCAAAGATTGGAGGTCGAATAAGAGGAATCTTGTAATTATTCGAGAACTTGCTGAAAAAGGCAGAGTATATATGAACTGAAGTTAAATGCGTAAACAAGCGATTAAAATAGAGAGAATCAAAGTCAGAGATAAGGACCTGAAATGTTGTTCTCAATTTTAAAATCTCCAATGTTCTGATTTCCAGAGCTATTAGAGTTCTTGCCGGTGAGGAATTGTTGGGAATAATCAAGAGCTCTCAACCTATAACTGATGCTTTCCTGATAGTGAATTGGAGACATCAAACTACCTTGCTGCTGTTTTGCTGCTCAATATCAGAAAACCGATGATGCATACTAGAAGGCTGATGTATAACAGATGCACTAGTTACAGTTTTGGGGGCTGCTTGCTTCGAGCCAACAACAGTTTCGGATGCACACTTCTCGACAACCTCAATGAACCATTAAGCCCGGGGTCTTGCAAAGTGTCATCAAACGGTGGTTTGGTAGTAATGGTTCCATCTTGAGTGGCACAAAGTTTGTAAAAATCGGAGATCCAAACTCGACTATCACAATCACATGACAGATAGATCCCACTTGTGAGGGGCAGCTGACTATTATCAAATCTCCAGCAGAAAGGTCTATCTGAACCAGGGTTTTTTTGATAGACCACAATTTCCCCGTTATCTGTTTTTTAGCAACAAGATCTTTGCCGTAGACATTCCATACATGAAACTCGGTAAACTTTGAAGTACCTGAACTCAACTAAATAATCCATTCTTCTGTACTTTTGGGCATGGACCCAACTCCTGTGTGACTGATCAGGGTAAGCGACTTCCCCGTCGCTCGCCATAGGGTAAGTATCATGATTGTTCCTTACAGTGAAATTGGATTCTTTCTTCTGGAAGGAGGACTCCATTCATTGACAAGATTTGGCGTGGAAACAACAATGATAAGAGAATAAATTTTTATATTACATGTAACATTTTTGTGCTACTATCTTTTACTTTTTTCATCTTTTCTCTTTACAAAACAGACTTTCATGTCGACGTTGAATAAATCCTCCCTTTTGGCCTTCACGACAGACCTTTGTGACTTCGAAAGCTTAAAATAGCTGTGACTAGGTGGGTCGTTTTTGAGGCGAGGTACTTAGTTTATTTAAGCAAAGACTGGTCTGGTCAGATTTTTCAGACATTGGCTAAGTATTTAAATGTGTTCCGGTGTCCCCAAAAAGAAAATCACTAATGATGGGTATGCTACCATAAGCTGTGATGAGACATTTGGAGGATTTGGAAAATTTGGATAGACGTTTGAAAATTTCAAGTTGAAAATTTACGTCATATCAAAGACGAGTCATACGCATACAGCATACCTTCCACATGCAACATATTGAGATGCCAGGCTAACAGAATTTTATATGGAGCGACACAGCAAATCAGGTAATCTAGAAACGGGTTCATCAATAACTTTCTTTAACTAAAGTATGTCTCCCTCGAAGATTATATACAATTAAAGTTACTGATCAACGATATGAACTGGTTCATCAATATGCTGATTAATCTATCCCTAATTTAACTGTAATAGAAGTCAGTATGGGAATTGTAGAGTTTCCAATGTTGGTGTTCCGACTGTTCACACTTCCAACTAATGTCTTCAGTTTATAAGTTTATATCAAGTATGTACTGTACCCTATAGAAAGCTAATGAAGTTCATCAGTTGTTGATGCTAATTGCTAAGCATCTTTGCAATGTTAGTCCAGCTCTGCGTTTCACCTAACATAACCATTTCAGATGCTAGACACTTAAACAAGGGTTGGACACTCGAGTGTTGAATTCGGGAAACATATACAGACATTGTAAGTTGTCCTTTGTAACTTCCAATTAAGACAAAGATGAATCCTGCATTTGGGAGCAGTCAACTACTAGCTGCAAGATTTCTATCACGTTGTGTCGTAAATAGGAAGGTTACTAGAAGACTGAGAAGACAATATGAGCATGTATCAATGCATGCTTAACCATGTCATTATAGGGTTAAAGGAGTAGGTTACATCTATACCAAGCTTGAGAATTACAGAATCACCAAGTAAACTAGGCCATCTACGCTAGCTTAAAGTTGGAGAGACTGCAATTAAGGAGCTCTAAATCGACAAGTCAGATGTTATTTTCATTGTGTCACTAAAACTCTAAGATTAAGTGAGAACAGAGGGGAAGAGAACGTTGACAACAAAGGTTTATATATTAAATTTAGAATTTATCAGTAGAGCAGGCAATTGATAGGACAGATAAATGTACAAGTACCTGGTAAGAGAGAACAGCTGATAAAAGAAATATACTCTAATCTCCAGACTCCAGACCATGACTACAGAACAAGTTTCCCGTGGCAAACGTCACAAACATTATATCCACGACCTTCACAGTAGGGACAATTTGCTCCTTCCTCCACCCAATCCAAGAACTGCATTAGGAACACAAGATTTAAGGAAAAATGCAGAAAAGCTGAAACCATATGAAATAAGGAAATTCAAACCAACCTGTTCCTCAACATTTGGTTCCCCAGTTCCGTCACATTCTGCAGCAGAAAGGAGTCTTAGTATTAACAAAATTCAAGTTTTTGAATAGGGCATAATTCAAATGCAGTATTTAAGTAGTTCAAAGGCAACTTTGTTTGTCAAGCATTAATCCAACAACCACTTATGCTAGAGATGAACATCATGCTTCTGGATCAGATAACAAAATTGTACGTCTTCGGTTAATTAAGGTAGGCTTACTAAATTCACACATACCCATGCACAACAATTGACCCACTCCTTTACAGGTAAGACATTTTCCAGCAGAAAGTTGAGTGTTCCCATTGGTCTTGTTTAGCCTTGAAGGGTCCTCCCACCTGTTTTCACCAAGCAGAAATACACGGTGTTCGGATACATACACATCAGTCGGCTCTTTCTTCACCACTGTTTCCCGAACTTCTCTGACTTCGATTACAGCTCCATTTGCCTTATCCTTGTAGATAATAAAAACATAAAAGTAAGATATTTGCATACAATTTTTTAACGGATACTCAGATAGCTATCAGCCTAGCAATGTAAATTCGACAACAATCTACTTATTAGCTCAAAATGATGTGAATATGGAAAGGTTAGAAGAAGACGAAGCAAGAATGTGAATTCAGTACACAATAGCTCGGGCAGCATGACATTCTTCTTATAGACAACTCTAAATATCAAGCATGTAATGGCAATGTTGTAAAATATGCACAAGTAAGACTTACAATATTTCGGATATCAGCTTCTAAGGACGTATCAGAGCTCTGAAGTTCCTGAGAGCCGTATAATCTTTCAAGAAGCTCAGCGGTCATAACCCCATCCTCTCGAATACCTATTGAGGCCTATAATCCAAATACATGTATAAATATGTGAGTTTCCATAGCTTTCTTATTTTATTCGCATAATGAAATGCAGCATCAGTTTTTAACTACGATTTTGATTTATGATAACAAACCCAAAGCATTCAGCTTAGATGTTGATGGAAATACAAGCCGCCAACATACCTGCCATGTCTTTACAGCACGCGAAGTGCCATCTGAGAAACTCGAGAACTCCATGTCCTCCTCACCGGAGTAAAATCCTAAACTCATCAATGCTTCCTGTACAAACAGATTTTTGTATCAGCAACCTCAAAAACAATTCTATTCTATCAAAGCATTATTACTTTGAGACAAGCTCTAATCAAATTTACACTAAACCCTAATGCAATGTCATGAAATTTAGGTCCATTTTCCAATTACAATAAAATGACCCCTAACCTTTTAAAATAGTTAACAATATTTGAAGATACAACCCAATTTAACATTTTGAAGGGGTCAGATGCATGCAACTTTACACGTTTGTTTTATACATAAAAAAAGTTGTTTTTATAATAGATTACCTTCAGCGACGAGCATTTATTCAAGAATTGCTTAATTGTATTAATGTATACTCCAAATCTACTGCCAAGGAATAGCGAATCATATTAACTCATATAGGAATCATTAGGATCAGCTTCCTTTTCTTTTCTTACAAAAAAAGTACAAAATAATACTTCTTCCGTCTTAGTCATTTGTTTATCATTTCCATTTAAGGTGTCGTTCATTTGTTTACCTTTCTATATTATGAAGCTTTTCTATGAGTAGTTTGATGACTTTGATCCTCCAATGGAACTATTGTCCACTTGTCATCCTAAAACCACAAATGGTCTACTACTCTTTCTTAGGATTTAAGCCAAAAGTAAAGATAAATAAATGACCACAACGAATAGAGTAAGAGCTAAACAAACTCGAACTAAATGATAAGTGATAAGAGTTGATCCTACTTAAAACCGTCTTAGCTACAGACCTTTCACATCACAACCTCCTTCTATTAATATAACAAGTTAGCTTATCTAATCTAAACTAACTAAATTGAAACTAAATCAAACAATTGAACTAAGACTTCAAATCCTAACACCACAACTAAGTTTAATGACTATTAACTAACTCCAACCAAATAATAATCCTAATACAAGTATCGAGCAATTGAACTGAACTGAGCTGAACTAAACCTAAACCGAGAACTGAATTCAAAATCTTGAATCAACAAAATTAATCTCTAACACTACCTGCAAAATGCGAACCTCATCTCCTTCCGCTCCCATCCTCAAACTCTTCTTCGCTTTCGGCTTCGGCTTCTCCTTCTCCTTCTTCTCCTCCTTAACATAGCTGCGAATTACCGGCGGAATTTCCGGCGGCGCAACCACTTCCGACACCACCTCCTTAACCAAAACCTCTGGAATTCGCTTTGAATCACTATTAACACCACGATTTTCACCATTCTTCAAACCTTTCAACATTTCCGCCATTTTAATCAATGTTTTAGAAGCAAACGAATCATCACCATCATTAACAACATAATCAACATCGAAACTATTCTTCCCTTGAATTCGATCTAATTCCGATTGTAAAAGTTGAATTTGAAGTAAAAACGAATTCCGTTCAGAATTCCAGCGAGATTCTTCTCGAAGCCATCGCTGTTCTTCGCGAAGCCACCGTTGTTCTTCGCGAAGCCACCGCGATTCCTCAATTCCTTCGTAATCGCCATCTTTCGCCTTTAATGATGCCTTAATGGTGAATAATCTGGTATATACGTTCAAATTATGGTGAGACAACCTTGTACGAAATGAAGGTGATAATAATGGTGGTGAAGTCAAGAATGTGTTGGATATTATTACCGCCATTTTTATATATCTCAATGATATGGTGTTTGTTTAATTTATTTTAAAATTTGTAGGATTAAGATGATGAACATGGCTGCATATTAATTGAAGATGAGTAAGGAAATGAGGAGTGTTAAGTGTAGAAGATTAAGAAGAATCTGCAGATATTAATTGTTGTTTTGTTTGACGGCAGTTTATGGCTAAAATCTTATCTACGGAATTACTGCACTTTTTTATGCTTCCCACCAAAATATCTCTGGTGTAGCGGTAACTTTCGACCCAGCAACTCTCATTGACGGGGCGAGCTTAAAACGGGTCAAGGTTTTCCTTATAAAGAGCAAGTATGGGCAAATGAAGCCCCCCCTCCCCAGGCTTGACCCGTCTTAAGTCTTAAGCTTAAGACGGGTCGCCCCATCTTAAATGAGAATTTGTGCTTTTGACCAGAGGTGGTGTAGATTTTTTTTTTATATATTTTGGTCAAAAAAAAAATAGGGGTATAACGAAATATTATTATATGGATATCCATATTGTAAAAGAGTTTAGAATATATTATATCATAGTTATCATCTCTGACCTACAAAACCACCTATTAATTCTAGATCGCAGCACTAGACATCGAAATTTCATCTCACCTCCCAAATTATTAATGTGCACATCCCCTTCGCGGTGGCAGAGCTAAAAGATGCAAACTTGGGGTGTGGTCCACCAAATAGTAACCACTCCAAACCTGAACTCCATCATCATCACAATAGTAACCATTGTCATCAACAAGTAACAACATCATAGTAACACATTATATCACAATGATTAACATATAACGTACAAAGTAGGGAAACCCTACCTTAAAGCAAGCTGCAATAGTGTCAAGCAAGCACGAATAGAACCTCCCTTGATAAATTCCCTTCCTAACAACCATGCAATTAATCAAAATCAACAATCTATTATGATAACTCGATTCTCAACCCTAATTCATATTAGGGTTCCAATAAATTCATCCCTCAACATTAATTAAACTAGAGATTAAGACACTTACGACGACGGTTGATGCAAAGGATGACTCTGACGATCAACAATGACAATCCCAAGCTTAGTGATGAATTGTGATGATTAAGGGAAGATTTGAGAGTGCTAGGATAGTTTTAGGGTTTTTATAATGAGTGTTCAACTGACGGATTATATATAATAACCTAAATCTATCATCGTAATTCAAAACCGCTCAAAAAACACAACAGACCACTGCACTCGGTCGAGTGTCAAGTAGGCAGAAGGCTGTCTAACTGACACTAAAAGCCCACTCGGCTGAATACACACCCCACTCGGTCGAGTGACCCCTACTCGACCGAGTACAAGGTAATCAGAAATACGGAGTATTGCAGTTTTGAATTACGATGATTTAGAGGTTATAAATTAATCTGTCAGTTAACACTCATTATTAAAAATCCTAAACTCTCTTTAACACTTTCTAAACCTCTCGTAATCATCCTAATTCATCTTTAAGGCTTAGATTGTCATTGCTAGTTCCTCAGAGCCGTTCTTTGCATTAATCTCGTTGTAAGTATCCATATCTTTAATTGATTTAGTATTTGTGGGTAGTCTTTTCAAACCCTAATTTGATTTGGGGGGTGGGGATTTGATGATTATTGATTTAGACTATTGTATATTGTTAAAAAGGATAATTCGTAGAGGAGGAATACTAGTTGTGCTTCATTGTTGTGGGATTTGCTTGAGGTAGGGTTTCCCTACTCAATACTTTTGTATGTTGATTAATGTACACTATTTTTGATGTTGGTTACTATGATGATTATGATGATGGTTGATGATGATGTTACTTGTGATTGTGATTGTTTACTGGTTCTATATCGGTGGTCCGCCGGTAGAGGGTACCACACCCGAGTTCGCCTCTCGTGGCTCTCCTACCACAAAGGGGATGTGCATGCACCTTAATGTTCATGGAACTCTCGCTGCAGTGAGAGGGGCTGTTGATGTCCAGTGCTGCGGTCTGACATCGTAGGTGTAACGACGTTAAAATCTGCAGTCTGACACTGCCAGAGGGTGACCGCTTCGGCGGAAACTCGATTACTGGAGTTTGGAGATGATACTGGTTACTGGTTACTGGTTACTTTGTTACATTTGAGATGATTATTGTCTGTTTGTTTATGCATTGATTGATGTATGATGGTATTAACCATGTTTATGTTTTCAAAACTGCTGTGATCCATTGGGGATTGGTGATTAAGAGTTTAACAGGTATTCTTTTGAGCATGCGTCGGGATTGGAGAGGATGTCGCTTCATGATAAGTCGTAGCTTCCGTCGTGTCTTTAGACATTAGACTTTCCGTAGTTTGAGTATTTGGATTGAGACTTTGTTTTGTTTTGATTTAAGACAATGTATTCATTTTAAAGTTGATTATAATAAAGTGTTTTTTGTGTATTACCACCTATTGAGTCCAAATTTTTACGTTTTACCACCTATTGCGTCCATTTTTTCAACTTATCACCTAGTTTTGACTTAAACCCTCACTATTAACACCTAAATTACGTTTTCTTGTCGGTCTTTCTTATTTATCGTCTTTCTTAAGTTATATCGCTTCTCGGTTTATCAAAATGACCTTATTACCCCTATCATAACTTTAACTAACTTACTCACTCACTACACTCAAATTCCAATCACATTCAATTAGGGTTCATAAAAAAATTGGGCAAAATCTGGGTAGTGGGTACGTTCTCTTTCATTTTCTTCTACTCTTTTCTTTTGAATTAGTTCCCTTAATTATTTATGCTCATTCACTTGTGTCAATTATTGATGTTTATATTTCTCCATTATCTTTCTAGACTCAATTTAATATTCATTCATCGTTCTTGTCTTGGGTTTTCCTATTGTTTTATTTTTTCTTGGCCACGATTTATTCAACTGTTGTAACTTATCTTGTATTAGTGTTATCCATCCATAAGTGGCTCAATGTAAACTCCCAAAAATCATCCCTATTTATTTCTCGGCACGATTTATTGAATGTATTGCAATGTATCTTGTATTAAGGTGACCACATTAATGTCCACCCTCATTATTTATGCGTTATTTTCCATTGCTTCCCATTATACCGTTTTAATTTTTTATTATGTCTTCCTGTCAGATGCAATGTCGAAACTACTTACCTGAGAATAAGATAAGAAGATTATAGTTGCAGATTGAAGATGAATACCAACTATAATCTACCCGTAAGCTTCAACAATCAAGAGGAATACCCAGATTTTCTAGGGTTAAAAACATAATCTGCGGAGAATGAATGTCTAATTGACAATTAAGAAAATGCACGAAAAATGATTGAGAAGAAAGATAGGGAAATATAAGCCATCAATAATTGACACGATTGAATGAGAATAAATAATCAATGAAAGAGTTTTAAAGGAAGAGAGAAGAAGAAAATGAAGAACATAGTAAGATTTTACCAAAATTTTCTATGAACCCTAATTGAAATAAATTGGGGATTGATTGTAGTGAGAGAGATGAGGGGAGTGGTAAGTGAGTTAGTCTGATAATAAGGATAATATGTGTTGGATTTGTTGCTCCAAAAGAACAAACCAAAAGAAATCTTCGTTACCTCTCTTTTCATCTCATAGAAACAAAAAACTGTTTTTCTTCTATCCCACATTGGCAGATTTACTTGGGATTCATGTGTTTATAAAGGGTTGTGTATTATGGATAAGTAAGTGTATAGCATCCATTCCCTTGCTAGTCCATATGAGCTTTGCATATGGGCCGAGATGGCTGCCACAACCCATTTCGTATTCTTGACTACAGCCCAGTTGGGGTGCATTATGACATTGCTTCTGCCAAATCTTCCAATGGGCTCAAATTTGTTTAGTTCTTTTTTGCCAAAAATCAGTTCCTTATCCCACATCGGCGGAGAAGGAAATTTCCCTTGATTTTCGCTATAAAATATTTGTTAACGCCTAATTGATTCCAGACTGTGATATTTTCGCTTTAAAATATTTGTCAACGGCTAATTGATTCTCTACCGTGATAAAGTCCTAAAATCACGCAAATTGAGAATTCTTTCTTGTTTTCTTTCTTCTGATTATTTTTTGGCCTCTCACTCAGTTTTTAGCTATAAATATGAGTCTTACCATAATTTTAAGGGCATCCAAAAAAAAAAACACAACAATAATTCTGCTTAGTACCAATTTAAAATTCCGTCTATTTTCTCAGTTCTTTTCTTCCTTGTACGGTGTTTGGGTGGTTCTCAATCTGCAAGTCCGGAGTACACCGGAGGCGCGGAAGTCGTGTAATCCAGGAGGTTGAATTGCCGAGAAGCCGTTTGTACCTGTGCGGGGCTCTATCAACTTTAGGACAGTGATTCCGTTCACGCCACGACTCTTATACATTGCAAATCAGATAAGACCGTCCCTTTATACTATATTTCTAACATTCTAAAGTTGATAGATATTCTGTTTTGCAATGTCTGATAACGTTTATACCGCAATTCCTTTCACTTCTACTATGATGCCAAATTTGTTTATTCCCAACATGTCGAAAATGGATCCATTGGATGGAAAAAATTATAAGATGTGGTCTGACAAAATGGAGTTCTTTTTAGGCCAAATTGGAGTCAACTACCCTTTAACCGATACTTCCACTCCCGTCGGTTCAACCCGAAATTTTGAAAAAGATAATAAGACTTGTAGGGGTATGCTGCTTCATTATATGACCCCGTCCCTTTATTTGATTTATAGCAAACTGGGAAATGCTAAAGACATTTGGGATGAATTGAAAACTAAATATGGGTCTGATGATTTCGGTACTAAAAAATATGTTTGCAAGCGTTGGTTGGATTTTCGTATGACCGATAATAAATCAATTCTAGAACAAGTCCATGATTATGAAAATTTGTGTGCAGCAATTTTAGCGGAGGGAATGAAAATATGTGAAACTTTTCAAGCTAACTGTCTTTTGGAAAAACTTCCGCCATCTTGGCAAAATTATGTGCACAACATGAAACATAAACAAAAGGATTTTACACTTTTAGAACTTGTCTCACATATAAAAATTGAAGAACAAAACCGTGCTTTAGCTAAAGGGAATTTTACTCACTCATCTTCAAATGCCAATCTTGTTGAGTCAAAAAATAAGTTTTTCAAAAAGGGACCAAGTCATTTTAACAAAGGGTCAAATCACCTTAATGGAGTTAGGAAACCAAACCATCAAAATTTCAAAAACTCTTTTAGGCCGTTTAATGGAGATTGCTTCACTTGTGGTAAACATGGTCATGCTGCGAGAAACTGTCCGGATGGAAAGAAAAATAATCATCGCAAACCTCACAAACCTCAAGCACACTTGACTGAACTAGAAGAAGTTATAGCCGCTGTTGTGTCTGAAGTTAATCTGGTGAACAATATAATAGAATGGGTTGTAGACACAGGGGCTACGAGGCACATTTGTAGCAACAACGAAATGTTCAATGAATATGAAAAGGTACCTGAAGGGGAGTGTGTCTTCATGGGAAATTCTAGTTCCGTTAGTGTCCTCGGTAAAGGAAAAATTGCTCTTAAACTCACTTCCGGAAAAATACTTGAGCTGAACAATGTTCTCCATGTGCCTGATATTCGCAGAAATCTCATATCTGGTGCCTTACTCAATAAGGCTGGAATAAAATTGATTTTTGAATCTGATAAGCTTGTACTCACTAGAAATGGGAATTTTGTGGGGAAAGGTTTTTGTAATGGGGGGCTTTTCATTCTTGATACAATAGATAATAATATGTCATCTGGTTCGGTTTACATTGCGGAGTCTATTTCCTTGTGGCATGCTAGGCTAGGACACGTAAATATTTCATCAATTAAAAGGCTAAAACAATTAAGTTTAATTCAAGATTTTAGTAATATTGACTTTAACAAATGTGAAATATGTGTGGAAGCAAAACACCCGAAAAAACCCTTCAATAAAAGTGTAAATCGAACATCAAAATTGTTAGAACTGATACATAGTGACCTAGGTGACTTTAAGAACACTATGAGTAGAGGTGGTAAACGGTACTACATAACCTTTGTAGATGATTACTCTAGGTTCACTAAAGTGTATTTGTTGAGTACTAAAGACGAAGCGGAAGAAAAATTTCTAATATATAAAGCAGAAGTTGAAAATCAGTTAGATCTTAAAATTAAACGTGTGAGATCTGATAGAGGTGGAGAATATGATAGTACACCCCTAAGGAAATTTTGTGAAGCTAATGGTATAATACATGAGGTTACGGCACCCTACACTCCGCAACAAAATGGAATAGCTGAAAGAAAAAATAGAACTTTAAAGGACATGATGAATGCTATGCTCATTAGTTCAGGAATGCCATCTAACATGTGGGGTGAAGCCTTATTTTCTGCTTGTCATGTGTTGAACCGAGTTCCTCACAAGAAACTAGATAAAACACCTTATGAATTGTGGAAAAATCGTAAACCAAATCTAAGTTTTCTTAAGGTGTGGGGTTGTCTAGGTAAAATAGGATTACCAGAATTTCAAAGAAATAAAATTGGTCCTAAAACTGTTGATGGAATTTTCATAGGGTATGCGTCTAATAGTGTTGCTTATAGGTTAATTTTAAAAGACGGGTCGAATTTTGGGGCTATAAGAGAATCAAGGGATGTTGAATTTTTTGAACATATTTTCCCTATGAAAGTTAATACCGGACCTGCTTTAGTTTCTACATCAACCTCAAATCTAGATATGAGTATTCCAAATGATAATCTAGAGCCTAGGAGAAGTAAAAGAGCTAGGACTGAAACTAGTTTTGGACCTGACTTTGTTACTAGTTTTTTGGCTGAGAATAAATGTCTAGATGAACAAGAAGTAAATGTTTTTATACTTGAAGAAGATCCTAGAACATATAAAGAAGCTATGAGTTCCATTGACTCTAATTTTTGGGTCGAAACTATAAATAATGAACTCGAATCAATTATGAGTAACAATACTTGGATACTTTCTGACCTTCCCAGAGGTTGCAAACCTTTGAGCAGCAAATGGGTATTTAAAAAGAAGCTTAAACCAGATGGCACCATAGATAAATATAAGGCTAGACTTGTAGTATGTGGAAACCGTCAAACACAAGGAGTAGACTTTTTCGATACCTATTCTCCTGTCACTAAGGTAGCAACAATAAGAATCTTAATTGCACTTGCTTCTTTACATGATCTTTATATTCATCAAATGGATGTTAAAACGGCATTTCTAAATGGAGATTTAAATGAAGAAATTTATATGAAACAACCTGAAGGGTGTATTGTGTCTGGTCAAGAGCATAAAGTATGTAAACTTGTTAGATCTTTGTATGGACTAAAACAAGCACCAAAACAATGGTATGAAAAATTCGATAAAACAATGATATCCTTTGGTTTTATTGTGAATGATTCCGATGCATGTGTTTATTCAAAACATGATAAGACTGGTTGTGTGATATTATGCTTATACGTGGACGATATGCTTATATTTGGAACGAATATGACCGTTGTAAATGAAACAAAAAATTATTTAAGTTCATGTTTTGATATGAAAGATTTAGGAGAGGCAAATGTGATTCTTGGAATTAAAATAACTAGGACAAAAGATGGATTATGCTTGGATCAATCACATTATGTCGAAAAAATTCTGAAGAAATTTAATCAATTTGATTGTACACCTGCAAAAACTCCATATGATCCTAGTATCCACTTAAAAAAGAATAAAGGAGAAAGTGTATCTCAAGAAGAGTATGCCAAAATAATTGGTAGTGTAATGTTTCTTATGAAATATACAAGACCAGATATTGCTTATGCCGTGAGTAGACTTAGCAGATATACTCACAATCCTAACCGTGAACATTGGAATGCCTTAACTAGATTATTAAAATATCTTAAAGGTACAATGAATTGGGGATTACATTATCAAAGAACACCAAGAGTTTTAGAAGGCTATTGTGATGCAAATTGGGTGTCGGATAATGATGAAATTCATTCCACTAGCGGTTATGTTTTTACTCTTGCTAATGGTGCGGTGTCTTGGAAGTCTAGTAAACAAACATGTATAGCTAAGTCAACTATGGAATCTGAGTTTGTTGCTTTGGAATTGGCAGGACAAGAAGCCGAGTGGCTAAGAAGTCTTTTATCCGATATTCCATTGTGGGGGAGACCAACTCCTTCCGTTTCTATGCATTGTGATTCACAAGCTGCAATTGGTGCGGCAAACAACCAAGCCTATAATGGCAAAAGAAGACATATACGTCTAAGGCATGGAATAGTGAGAAATCTGATAAAAAATAATGTAATTTCACTCGAGTATGTAAGATCTGAGAGGAATCTTGCCGATCCTCTAACAAAAGGCCTCTGCAGAGTTGTAGTGCTGGAGTCAGCACGAGGAGTGGGTTTAAAGCCTGTTGAGTAGTGAATTGTGATTGACACCCATCTTAGAGTTATCTAAGTTCAATGGGTCAAACGAAGTCACAAGGATCTCATGTATTGAATACTACAACCATTCCTCTTAATAAAATTTGCGTTGCGTATGTAGTAATCTATTATTTTTGTTGCTGTCATGTATAAGGTTGAGCTAAGCTCTTAATAAGTTCATAGTCCTTCGGGATGGTTTGTGGCAGCCAAACCTGATGAACTTACCTATGTGAATGTGGGGAAGTGCCCAAACCCCTATGAGGTTCTTCAGGCTTACGGACCTCTAGAGCGTTCATGAAAAATCCAGGTCATAAGGGGCAAAATATTTATGACATGTTGCGAGAACCACCCAAATTTGAGATTTGGTACGATGCGCAAGTACAACTCACTAACTCCATTGAAGGTTCAAGGCTAGATCCACCTAAAATGGAAGTGACAAGTATTTGTAAGCATTGGGTGACAATTCAAGTCCACAAGACATTGCCACTAAAAATCTTATCTCCGCCGTTTTTTTCTTTATATTTATTCTTTTGAATCATGTGGGGGAATGTTGTATTTGTTGCTCCAAAAGAACAAACCAAAAGAAATCTTCGTTACGTCTCTTTTCATCTCATAGAAACAAAAAACTGTTTTTCTTCTATCCCACATTGGCAGATTTACTTGGGATTCATGTGTTTATAAAGGGTTGTGTATTATGGATAAGTAAGTGTATAGCATCCATTCCCTTGCTAGTCCATATGAGCTTTGCATATGGGCCGAGATGGCTGCCACAACCCATTTCGTATTCTTGACTACAGCCCAGTTGGGGTGCATTATGACATTGCTTCTGCCAAATCTTCCAATGGGCTCAAATTTGTTTAGTTCTTTTTTGCCAAAAATCAGTTCCTTATCCCACATCGGTGGAGAAGGAAATTTCCCTTGATTTTCGCTATAAAATATTTGTTAACGCCTAATTGATTCCATACCAAAAATCAGTTCCTTATCCCACATCGGTGGAGAAGGAAAGTTTCCTTGATATTCGCTATAAAATATTTGTTAACGCCTAATTGATTCCAGACTGTGATATTTTCGCTTTAAAATATTTGTCAATGGCTAATTGATTCCCTACCGTGATAAAGTCCTAAAATCACGCAAATTGAGAATTCTTTCTTGTTTTCTTTCTTCTGATTAGTTTTTGGCCTCTCACTCAGTTTTTTGCTATAAATATGAGTCTTACCATAATTTTAAGGGCATCCAAAAAAAAAACACAACAATAATTCTGCTTAGTACCAATTTAAAATTCCGTCTATTTTCTCAGTTCTTTTCTTCCTTGTACGGTGTTTGGGTGGTTCTCAATCTCCAAGTCCGGAGTACACCGGAGGCGCGGAAGTCGTGTAATCCAGGAGGTTGAATTGCCGAGAAGCCGTTTGTACCTGTGCGGGGCTCTATCAACTTTAGGACAGTGATTCCGTTCACGCCACGACTCTTATACATTGCAAATCAGATAAGACCGTCCCTTTATACTATATTTCTAACAATATGGTCATTCTAATAAACCGAGAAGCAATATAACTTAAGAAAAACCGATAAGAAAACGTAATTCAGGTGTGAATAGTGAAGATTTAAGTCAAAACTAGGTGGTAAGTTGGAAAAATGGACTCATTAGGTGGTAAAATGTAAAAATTTAGACTCAATAGGTGGTAATATACAAAAAACACTATAATAAATGTCGTTGCAGTATTGTCTACTTTATATTATCTACCTCGGAGAACCGAGATGGTGGCGTCCTTGTTTACTAATAAAGGCCATAGTAAGGCTCTTTGGTAGATGAGAGTGTCACAATCCTTTTGCCAGTTGCTCAAAATTTTGAATAAGGATGATTATTAAACCAGGATTATCCTTCGCAGACAAAATATAGAGAGATAGTTTCATTCCAGAGATTTCACTTGAGTGATACGAAATAGCAGTGGCTAGTATCACGCCCACAATCCATTCGACGCGCTTGCTCACTTGATCCATGCGTCATATTTGGGATCATATTCATCTCATCTTAATAATTTGTTGATATGAAACAATATGATGATGCTGAATTTAAAAATTAAGGTGTTGAGCCATTGTAATAGTGGATTTGTTATGCCATGTATCTTCGCTTGGCAAATACGTACCACTATGATTACGATGTTGTTGGCATACTCATTATATAATTTTTGCACCTGAAGTTCAAAAAGATTGTTTTATAAAAATGAGCAGATGTGTCTGAATTTGACCTGATGTTCGAAGTTCTAAAGTTGTATAATAATTTAACACGGTTTCCATTCTCCGCCCTTTCACAAGAAGGCCACCACCTCAAGATCCCGCCTCCTTAGGCTATCGTCAGCCTACCGTTGACGTCTCCACCCACCGGACGACCCCCACATTCGCCACCATCAGCCCATTCCCTACCACCGAACCACAACCTTCCCCATAAATTTTAACTTTTATAAACCCTAATTTTATCCATCCTAATTCAATTTACATACCCAATTTGATATTAAAAAAAGGTTGTGAAGTAAGAACTTTAAATTATTATAATTTGAATGAACTGAGAACTAAAATTTGTAATTGATTAATTTGATTAACTTTTAAGAGGGATTTAGGAGAAAGAATTGGATTTTTTTTAAGGAAAGGTAAGGTGTGAAAATTTTGTGAAAAAGAGTCAATGAAATAGTAAAACCTGAAATATCAATTACGAAATGAAATTATCGACGGCCCAAAATTAAAGGATGTTTAGCCTAAGTGACACGGCCCACGGCCCATCAGTTGATCTGGCGGGAACCGCACCATTTTCCCGCTAAAAATCATCCCCAAATTCACAAATCCTGTACTCTTGCACTACGCTCTCATTTCTCCCATAAACCCTAATTTTCAATTTCTTTTTCTCTCTCATCTCATCAATGGCTTCCGATTCTTCCCCTACACGCGTCAATGGCGGTATATCTCTCTTCACTCATCTATTATTTCAATTTACTGTTTTCCTGCTTTTATAACATTTCATTTACATACTGTAATTTTTAGGACTCTTTATTCCGTTAGTTTATTTCTTTGTTTTCTAGCTTTTATATCGATTGTTATAGTAATTGATTTACCGGATTAAATCATTTACTAGTTTAATTTACTGTTTTCCATTTATTAATTTCCATCCATTTACTGGACTCGATCATAGATTAGTTTAATTTACTGTTTTTTAAGCTTTAATTCCATTCATTTACTGTTTTTTCATTTAGTTGTTTAATTTACTGTTTTTTAAGCTTTTACTGTCTAGTAGTTTGATTTACTATTCACTGGTTTAATTTACTGGTTTGAAGTTTGTGTGTCAATTACTTTAATAATTAATTGCAGGCCCTTCTTCACCAGAGGATTTCACATCAAGTCCAATAGGGCCCACAAACTCCTCCCCCGGTGACCGACAAACACGGAGGCGAACACGGTCTTCTGCATCAAACTATTCTACCCCACCTCGTCAACGGTCAAGATTAAACCCTAATAATACTAATGAGACTCCTCTAACAACCCCGTCCTCCGTGTCCCGCAGAAGGGGTCGCCCTAGGCGGGACACACAGTCCACAACCCCTGTAGCTGCCACCCCATCCTCGGAGGCCCCGCCCTCTTCTGAGGCCGGGGACGACTTCATTGGTGATGATGCCCCTCCCATGTACGTGTGGGGGACCAATATCAGTGTTCAAGATGTTAATGCTGCAATTGTGAGGTTCCTGAAGAATTTTAGGGACGATGCTATTGATTTGGAGAGTGGCGATATTGAGGGGAAATATATGAGGTCGATTAGAAGGGTGATGGAAATTGAAGGGGATTGGCTTGATGTTGATGCACACCATGTGTTTGATTATGATCCGGATTTGTATAATAAGATGGTTAGGTATCCTCTTGAGGTTTTGGCCATTTTCGACATTGTTTTGATGGATATTGTTGCCAAAATTGATCCTTTATTTGAGAAGCACATCCAAGCTAGAATTTTTAATCTCAAGACTTCCTTTTGCATGAGAAATTTGAACCCTTCTGGTATAGTTTGTAATTATGAATTTTTCTTTTCATCTCATACTCCATATCCGTTTCTATAGTTGAGTGAATAATTAAGTTTATTGTTTGGATGCTAGATATTGAGAAGATGGTGTCTTTGAAGGGGATGATTATTCGGTGTAGCGGAATTATTCCTGAGATCAGGGAAGCAGTTTTCAAGTGCCTTGTTTGTGGATATTTCTCAGATCCCATTGTTGTCGACCGAGGTTTACATTTTGAACTATTTTTTATTCTTAACTTTTGCAACTCTAAAATTGATTTGGCTAAAACGTTGCATTTTCTTATTAATGTTAACAGGAAGAGTAAGTGAGCCTCATGTTTGCATGAGGGAAGAGTGCAAGGCCAAAAACTCTATGACACTAGTTCACAATAGATGCAGGTACATGATCTTAAATGAGAAATTGCTTTTACAAAGTATTAGTATCTTTGCATTATCATGATCCCCGCGCCTAGGAAATGATTTTGTTGCCCGCTTATTTATTCGGTAAAACTTTTATGTGATTGGTTGTTATTTTGTCGTGCAACATGAAGTTCAATATATTTGCCGTTCTATGAAGTTTTGTTGTGAATGATAACATGTGAAGAGCTCCGATATATTTTGTAGGTCAAGTTTGAGTATTCGTACTAAGGCTAAGATTCTTCAGTTCAGTTTCATCCCTAAATGTGAAAGAGCTCTATTTTATGTTTATGTGATTGTTTTAATTCTACAATGGTGCTACTCAATATATGAAAACTTGCAGCACATGCGATTTTAACCATAGCAGGGGAACTTTTCTAGATTGACACTTAAACTAATGAAATGTCAAGGATGACTACTGTAAGTTTATAATTTAGCTAAGCAAACATAGTTACAGCTGTTGCATCGTTATGTGGAATGGTGTACCGTAGAGTTTTTGTTTTTGAGGCGAGTAAAGCCACTTAATTTAGGATTATACTATGCATGTTCAGCTAAGATAAGTCAAATATATTTTTTTCATTCAGGTTTGCTGATAAGCAGATTGTGCGGCTCCAGGAGACACCTGATGAAATCCCTGAGGGAGGGACACCTCATACAGTGAGCTTGTTGTTGCATGATAAGCTGGTAGATTGTGGAAAGCCCGGTGACAGGGTTGAGGTAAGGCCATAATTAAAGAATATTTCTTTCTATGACGCCAATATCTCATGGTAAAATTGCTTACGTGTATAATTCTTTCTTGTTGTAATAGGTCACTGGAATTTATCGAGCAATGAGTGTCAGAGTTGGACCTGCACACAGAACTGTCAAGTCATTGTTCAAGGTATGTATCTCTATGCAACACTTACATCCTTGCGTTATTATAAAACACTAATGATTTGCATAAGCTGATGACATTTTGATGTTTATGGCAGACTTATATTGATTGTCTCCATATAAAGAAAACCGATAAATCAAGAATGCAGAATGAAGATCCTATGGAGTTTGAGACTAACTCGAGCAGAAATGAAGATGATACAAATCTTAACTATCAAGAAAAGGTTTGTAAATGCTGTGGTCTATATCACTTCACCTAGTATTGAAGTCAAATTACTGGTTTATGATGAACATTCTCCCGTTTGCAGGTTGAGCGATTGAAGGAGTTGTCGAAGCTTCCTGACATATATGATCGATTAACAAGATCATTGGCACCAAATATCTGGGAGCTTGATGATGTCAAAAGAGGCCTTCTTTGTCAGGTACATGGAATTGGTTAGGTCAAATAACACAATAGTTTCATCACTTTGGTAATTGTTTTTGCTGATATTGATTAATGGGCATCGTGTAGCTTTTTGGTGGTAGTGCTCTGAAGATGACATCTGGAGCTAGTTTCCGTGGTGACATCAACATCCTTATGGTTGGTGATCCAGGGACAAGCAAGTCACAATTACTTCAGTATATTCATAAGCTATCTCCTCGTGGGATTTACACAAGTGGAAGAGGAAGCTCTGCGGTTGGATTGACTGCCTATGTGGCAAAAGATCCTGAAACAGGGGAAACGGTATGTGTATTTAAGCATTAAAATAATTCTGTGCCATGTCTATGGTCTATCGTTATTTAAGTGTAGGACATGGTTTTCCCTCTCTTTTTTTCCTTCCCACGTCTCAAATTATGTGAAGGAAAGTTGAAAAGTGTTAAGAAAACAGAAAAACAGAGTGTATGTATTTTGTCAAACAGGGTTTCTAAAACTGCCTGTGTGCTTTAATGCAGGGGTAAGGATGTGTACGTCCAGTTCCTCCCTTACCCTGTTACAAGCAAGAAGTCCAAGAACCTTCTGAGGGTTGAGGTACTCATATTTTTGTTGCTGTTGTGCAGGTTTTGGAAAGTGGTGCTCTTGTTTTGAGTGATAGGGGTATTTGTTGCATTGATGAATTCGACAAAATGTCAGAGAGTTCCAGAAGCATGTTGCATGAGGTGAGCATTCATCAGTTTGTTCATCTTACTTGTGATGCCATTTTGTTTTATACCAAACTTGATAACCCAGTGTGAGGTTATTCTGAGCATTTTAATTAACTTAAGTTTCTTCCTTGAATACTTAATTGTTCTGGTTCAATGTCGACTTCTTTTAGGTAATGGAACAACAAACGGTTTCAATTGCTAAGGCCGGGATCATTGCATCTCTTAATGCTAGGACCTCAGTACTGGCCTGTGCTAATCCAAGTGGTTCACGTTACAATCCTCGCTTGTCCGTGATTGACAACATACACCTACCCCCGACCCTATTGTCAAGGTAACTTTAACAAACAAGAATTATGATGCTCTTTATAGCATTTATAAAGATGGACAACACCATGTGATTTGCATAACATGAAACCAGCACTTGATTAAAATATACACGGAGTAGTATATTAAGGTGTAGCTGTTTTTTTAATATATTTTTTATTTTATACTCAAAATACATAGTATTTCTCTATTCTGGATGTACAATGATGAAGTAGTGATGAACTGCTAGTTTGTACCTTCTATGCTCGGAAATAATTGATTATCTACATTATGTTTGGTTTTTCTGTTTGTTGTAAAATGACACTTAACCATACGCAGGTTTGATCTAATATATCTGATACTGGACAAGGCTGATGAACAAACAGATAGGCGCCTGGCAAAGCATATAGTAGCACTTCATTTTGAAGATGCAGAGGTTTGATAAATACTTGATTTTTTTCCGCCTTATTCTTCATATAAATTGTGAGATATTAGTTGCTTAGAGGTCAATACTTCCATCTTATTTTTACCATTCACATTCTTTACGTGTCAAGATTCTCTTCATTTCTTTTCTCTCCATTACCTATCCATTACCTATCAATGGTCAGGATTTCGTCTAGGGTCAAAATAAAGGGATCGGATTCATCCAGACATCTTAATCTTCACCTCAATTTTTTCATATCGCAATTAGATCTAGGCCGTCCATTTTTTTCGAAATTAAATCCTATCCATTGATAGGTAATGGAGAAGGATATGTAATGGAGAGGATCCATTGCCATTCTTTACACGCCCTCTGTTGTGTAAAATTTTTACATATTTGCTTCCCTTGGTAACAAAGGTTTTGGCTCCACCAATGGTCTCCTGCAATAGAGCAATGCTTTGCCTTCCTGCATTATCTTAAGTTCTATTTTCACCTGCAGACTACACAGTCAGAAGCCTTTGACATTTCAACATTAACTTCCTATGTAAGTTATGCAAGAAAGCACATTCACCCAGAGTTATCTGATGAAGCTGCTGAAGAACTAACCCGCGGATATGTTGAGATGAGAAGAAGAGGAAACTTTCCAGGAAGTAGTAAAAAGGTGAACTAGCAAGTAAATTAATTTGGTTATGGTTCGTTGGCATATGATCAGTTTCATGTTAGACCTATCAAACTCCTGCCTCAATCGACCTGCTTTTAAGGGGTCATGAACTTGAAAATTTTCCCCTTGACACAAGACAACCTGTAAATTTCGAGCTAGTATTGAACATGACCCAACCCATTTTACCAGAAATTAGATAAAATATGCTGAAATCTTTTTTAACCCACTCAAACTGACTCATCCTGAACTAAATCATGCCCATGACACCAAATAAATTTAGGGTTAGGGTTGAACCAATCCAATCCGACATGATCCATTTCTTTAGATAGAATCATGTCCAAATCCTTCCTGAACCCACTTGTATTGACCCACCTGAACACAACATGTTCTGCTTGACTAGTGGCTTCTAAGATTAACTGATAATAGTGTTCTATATTTTCTTGAAACAGGTTATCACTGCAACACCTAGGCAACTTGAGAGTCTAATAAGGCTTAGTGAAGCATTAGCTAGGATGCGTTTCTCCCAGTGGGTAAGTAAATTACCTGATATAGCATTTTTATCAAAAAGTAGAGGACTTGAATAACATCACTTGATATATTCAGGTTGAGAAGCACGATGTAATAGAAGCCATGCGGCTGTTAGAAGTCGCATTGCAACAATCGGCAACTGATCACGCTACAGGTAATTCGCTTAACCAACTAAAAATGTCGGGAATTGATCAAGGTAGTAAGGGTAGGCTTTGTGCATGATTACATGAGGCTTGAATAGGCAAACAGGACCAAAAAAGACGAAAAGAACATACTGTACCAAATAAATTACGGTCCAAGAATAACCCAAGTGATCTGACCCATAACAACTAACCCTAAAGCGACCTATACCCAAACTGATTTGCAATAGAAGTGGCCTAATAACAGCGCACGCAAGTGACTCAAATTCGTAATGACGTAACAGATCCTAACCAGATAGACCCGTTTGCGAGGTCGAGGGTAGAAAGAACTATATATTTTGGATAGCAAAAATGAAGTGTGCTTATCCAACCCCCTAATGACCTCTGGGCTTGTTTCAGTGCAAGATTAGCTTTGACCTTTTTTACCCTGTACATATTTCATTTGACACAGAAAATTAATAATTTGTCAGTTTAAGTTAGCAAGGTAAATTTAGTAAACCAAGGTTTATTGTCATTAGCTAACGACCATTAATAAATTGAATTGTTTAATACTCCAGGAACCATAGATATGGATCTTATCACGACTGGAATTTCCTCTAGTGAAAGATTGAGAAGAGAACAGCTGCTCTCTGCAACCCGCAATGTCATCATGGAAAAAATGCAGCTTGGTGGCCCATCAATGAGGACATTAGAGGTACATTTTCTTAAGATCACTGCTAAGCTCATTGTACCGTGCAGTCCGCCTACATGTGTATTCTGACTTTTGTTTGTCATTTATTTCAGCTACTTGATGAGCTGAAAAAGCAAAGTTCTGGTGCTGAATTTCACCTTCATGATGTAAGTACTAGACTCATTCTCTCATCTCTAGTATTTGCTGTTATACGGTTTGTAGTGTATGAGACGGTTTTACATGATACTCCTATAATAGTTATAACGTTAATAGGTTGGTCCATGCAGGACTGTCTCTTCTAATTCTGTGTTAGTATTTACTAATATTCACTTTTTGATGCATCAGCTACGGAATGCCCTGGCAACTCTTGCAGGCGAGGGCTTTGTTTCTGTTCACGGTGACAGTGTAAAGAGAGTGTAATACAACGGGTGCTCAGCAGGAGACAAGCCATAAAAAAGTAAAGGAAGACGAGTAAAAATCCAGTTAGTAGTACTTGATTCGGGTGTCATTTTTTTTGTTCTGCTATTATTAGGTCAAGCAACCTTGTAAGTTGTAACTTGTGAAAGTTGAATCTGACAGTTCTTGTTCTAAAATCATCACTGGCATTGTTTTGTGTTCTATTGTGTTTTTACCTTTTATAGAATTATTAAGAGATTTTAGCTGACTAGATTATTAGATGTCAAGACTGAGCTGAAAAATCTCGGTTAAAATTACACGCAAAGGTAATTGTACTACATATTTTTCCAAGCTATATATCAGGAAATTTGGGTTGTTTTTGTTCTTGAGGATCGATTTAAGTGTTGCTTTAGTTCGCAAGAATCGACTACATTTCCTTCATAGAAAAACAAAGAAGATTTAGTAGGGAAGGGGCTGCAAAAAGGTGAGCTGCTATGGTAACACTCTTGTGTACATAGAAAGAAGAAAGAAACTACTCAGAACGAGGATTCAGGGCTTCGTAAAAACCAGAAACGAACTAGTATTATAGAGTAATAGACATAATTCCGAGTCTTCAACGCATAACTAGTTGATTAAGGTTGCAGACACCCTATCATCTGATATTTAAACCTGCCTGCTGAACATCAAAAGTATGCCATAGGAGTTCAGCTATCATGATGATTTCCATGGAGTCTGACTATCTTTAAAATAACACCACCTCTAAATCCTCTAATGTAGGCATATATGCATTTGGGTGCTCTGACAGACTGACACTTTCTCAAAACAATGCACCAAATTGACAACTTCTAGCTAGATCAACTTGAAGATCCATCATAGCACTGACCAACACAATTTGGTCTCACTTGTAAAACAATCTCAGTATCTCACCAGTAATCTCCACAAGAGCAATCTCCGTTCCTAAATTGGTGGAAACGAATACGATCCCTCACCACTATCTCCCTTCCATAGATTCTAGAAACCAATTTCATAAAAGTATGACAGTCTCCACAAGATCTCAGATTCTTGACAATCCTAATTTCTGATCCCGGTTCCGTCTTTATCAACCCGAAAGCAACAGCAAGCTTCTCACTATGATGAAGCAATTGGAAAGCTTTCTCCTCATCATCTATTTCAAGCAACACTTCTGAAACTTCCGGCTTATACCCTTCTTCTCTCAACGTCTCATCTATCTCCTCCAACTTTTTATATATATCACGTGCTTCAATGTGATTTGAATCTCCTGCACTGAACTCATGAACATGGCAATCAACTTCAATCTTGCTTGAACCAGGTGGTTTCGAAAGCCCTTGTTTGCTCATCGTCTCCCTCAAAACCGCCTTATCATGCCATTTACCAGAAGAGGCATATATGTTACTGATAAGTACAAAATTACTAATGTCATCAAAATCTATGTCTAGTTCCTTAATCAAACGTTCCGCTCGGTTACAGTCCCCATGAATCTTACAAGCCCATATAAGAGTTCTCCAAAGAACTGCATCCGGCATTATGGGCATCTTACGGATGAAATCCTCGGCCTCTTCCAACTGACCTGACCGCGCATAAAGGTCAACAATACATCCATAATGTTGAAGATTAGGCCTTATTCCATGTCTCTTTCTCATTTCCTTCAAGTACAAGCAGCCTTCAGTCGTCCATCCCGCATTCCTACACGCTGCAAGAACCGCTGTCATGGTCCGTTCATCAGGATTCACACCAGCATCCACCATCTCATCAAAACACCAAACGGCCTCTTTACTCATACCGTGATTAGCAAGGCCGTGAATCATGGCAGTCCAAGAACACACATCCTTATCACTAATCACGTCGAAAACTTCCTTAGCACTATCAATACTACCACACTTACAGTACATATCAATCAAAGCAGTACTAACATTAACACTCTCACCAATCCCTAATTCTTCAACAATCCCATGAACCCTCCTCCCCATTTCCAACGCACCCGTCTCAGCACAAGCCCTCAAAACCGCGACAACCGTCGCATCATTAGGCACAACTCCACCCTCCACCATCTCATTAAACAACCCAATTCCCTCAACACACCTCCCATTATCAACAAACCCATCAATCAAAGAAGTCCAGGAAACAACATCTCTCTCAGACATTTCATCAAACACCTTCCGCGCATCCCCTAAAACCCCACATTTCCCATACATATGTATCAGAGAATTACACACATACTTATCACACCCAAAACCCACCTTCAAAACCAAACAATGAACTTGTTTCCCCAACTGGGCATCCTTCAATGTGCCGCAAGCCTTCAAAACAAACGGATAAGTAAAATTATCTGGTTTCGGCACGGTTTGACACGGTTCCTGGAGGTGCATTGCGAGGAAAAGAGAGATGGATTGAAATGGGTCAGGTGAGTCGCAGTAGGATCGAACCATGGTGTTCCAGTAGTAGGAGTTTGGTGTACGGAGAGAGGAAAGAATGAGACGAGCATAGTTAGGTTCTCCAGAAGGTGAAAGAGCTGAGAAAGTGAAGAGTTTAGAGTAGTTTTGATGGTGTGGTTCAGAACCTAGTTTTAGGGCTTGTCCATGGAGTTGCATGGCTTGTGACATGGTTGTTATCTCCATAGTAGTGTGTCCAAGTTTCTCGTATGAACTTGTGGAAGTAAAATGATAGCTTCACTTAGTTACATGACTACAACTTCAAGAAAAGAAAGTTAATCTAGACAAATTCTTGAAAAACATTTTTCCACACAAGTCTATGATGAAGTCGGCGAGCAAGTGAGATACTAGTTACGACAAGTCACAAGCTTCCAATTGTGCTTTCTGTAATATAGGTGGGTGAGTATGCTCATAATTGAGTCCCTAAGAAAAAAAAAATCTTATTTGAGTCCCGCTAATTCTCTAAAGTATTAGTTACGACGATAATTCTCTAAAGTTTAAACGTTCTTGATCAATACAAGTTCAACTAGCTTGACTAATTTGATCATTGTTTACTACCAGTTTATTCACATATTTAAGCAACTCGACTAACTTACTTCATTTTTTCTTATTCCTTACAAATAGTCGGGATCCCGACGATTTGGTAGGCACCAACTGCCGAGGACAACTTCACAGAATAGACATCTCTAAACTTTAGTTTTTCCAAATTTATTAAAATAGTTAAAAATTCAAATTTTTAACTCATGAGTTATTAATATTTACACTAACTAACATGATACGCGACAGATAAGAGTGTAAATGAGTTGAGCCTGCGTAGCAAGCCCTTAGAATTAGTTTAATCAGAGATTGTCTCAAGCTTAATAAAACCAAATTCGAATTCAACCCCAAGTCGATCATAATTAAATCAGAGCTTGTTGAGGCTACGAAATCCCGAGCTTAGGCTCCGTCTTCCAAGCCAATTTCAACTCATCAAAACTTTCGGCTCAAATTAGCTCAATTTTCTGAATAATGAGTAACATAATTAAAGCATCGAATCACAAAAATCGTAATCACATAAACAAAGTAACAACTTTAGATGTCTAAGTCTAGTGGTCTGGACGTGATGTATTATGGATAATAAATCTTTGGCCTGGAACCCCCTCCCATTTATTGTAATTAGGGCGGATAAAAAAGACGGACCAACTCCGACCCGGCCATTAGGTCACCACCGACCCGGCCTGTCCGGCCCGACCCGCCCAAAAACTAGGCCGGTTCCGGGTCTCCTCCCCCTAGCCCAGACTTGCCCCCAACGACCCAAACCAGACTCGGGCCTACTTTCTCCTCGGCACGCCCAACCCGACCCTCCCCCACCTCGGGTCGGTTCCGCCCTCCACCCTCCCTAACCCGACCTGACCCTTTGACCCGCCCTAATTATAATACGACTAAATACACTCTTCATCCTTAAAAAAAAAAACAAAAAAAACAAAAAGAACACGGGGCAGTAAAAGCAAGCACGCAAGTAACTACTGGTACAGTTGCAGTGTGCCATATTTGGGCAATAATACAATCATCGTAATCATTGTCATCCAAATCCAAAGAGATAAAACAAAGGTGAAGGGGAGGAGAGAGAAAGCTTGAACCAAACAACAATGGCGGGAGGAGGAGGAGGAGGATGTTGCCCTCCCATGGAATTAATGAGGTCTGAACCAATGCATTTGGTTCAACTCATCATCCCTCTCGAATCTTCTCATCTCACCGTCTCTTATCTTGGCCAACTCGGCCTTATCCAATTCAAAGACGTCTCTTCTCTTTTCTTCTTTCTCAATTGCATTTTTTCATCTTTTTTTTTTTACAGTTCGAGTATTTTAACGTGCTTAATTTCGCTTACTGTGTGAAATTTCGCTGTTGAATGATCATTTGTTCGAAATTTGGTTGATTTTTGATTGTTGATATTATTCGAGTTGTTTTGGAGGTAGGTTTGTTAGTTAAGTGATGTTTCGAAGTTGAAATTGTTTGTGAAATTGTTGTTTTTGTGAAACGATCAACTTCTAAGAGTTTGTTCTCTCTCTTTCATTCGTCTTTTTTTTTTATGCAAATTCAAGTTTTGATCAATTTTTATCTATTTGAGCATTTATTGTATGTGTTTAATAATGTTTGCTGAGTGAATTTTAGCTATTGATTGATCTCTTGCTTAATAATTGGATTGATATTAATTGACAAAGTTTTCCTGTGTTTTTGATGATTTGAAGGATTTGTGTAATCATTGAGGCCTCATTTGTGATACATCGAGTTGTTTTTGAAGTAGATTTGTTGATTGAGTGATGCTTGAAATAGTTTTTGGAATCGGAATTGTGTTTAGTTAAGTAATCAACTTGATAATGGTAAACTATGTTACTCCGACTCTGTCTGACACTCGACAATCGGACAAGGGTATGACACTTGGACACTCCCATTTTAAGCCAGAATATACATATTTTCCATAAAAAATTGGCCGTGTTTGACACTTGGACATGCACCCGTGTCGGATACTTCTAAAGGAGTTTGAGCAACATGAATGGTGAATATGTGTGTCGTGTTGCTAAACATTGATTTGTGGAGTTTGTTCAACTTCGTATTTTGATCAATTTTGTCTATTTGAGTATTTAGTGTATGTGCTTAATCTTGATGGTAGATGAATTCTAGTTTTTGGTTAATATCTTGTACTCCGTACAAAACTTTGGCTAACATTATTCGTGATAGCTTTCCGTATGTTTTTGATGGTTGGATGATGATTTAGATATTGAAGTAGGTTTTTTAATTGAGTGATGCTTGAGATAGTTTGTGGAAGCGAGTTTGAGTTTAGTAAAGCAATCAGCTTGATTATGGTGAATATGCGTGTGACTGGTGTGCTTATTCTTTAACATTGATTAGTAGAGTTTGCGTGTCTGAGTTGACTTATTGGAGTAATGTATTCTCCTGTGATGTTTTTTCTCTGTCCAACATTGAAGAATCACAAGAATGCAATAAATTTGGTTGTTTTTTTCTCGTACAATCTGATCATATGTAGGGTGCTAGAGGTTTTACTTGGAGTTTTGCTTGGATAGTTAGATATTGGTTACGTGGAACTTCTTATGGCAATTAGCCGATATTCTGGTTTTATGTCTGTTGAGCACAAGGTTGGATGTTAGTCTGGTGAAAGTGGAAAGATTGTCCAGCTATTGTATTTGAAATATCGATACCCCCACCACCCTTATGTTTGATTTCTGTGATGATTGAATATATTGCTGGTCGGTCATAGATAGGTACAGGTTGTAAAAGGAAGTGCAGGAGAAGGCTGAAAACAGTTGTTTTATGTTGTACATGAACTGATTTCCCTTAACTACTATTTGGGAACAAATGTAGAGCTATGGTGGCAAAGTGTATTACTCTCTGCGTTACTTTGATTTCTTTCACTTCCAAAGCGGCACATTGCTTAAGAAAAATAATAAATTATACAGAGTACGAAAGTAGAGAGCAGATAGAGTATGTTAGCCACTTGCATGAGAGAGTAACAAAATGCCAAAAAGAGACCGTGGAAGAAATTAAAGACATTGGCCAAAAGGGAAAAAGAAAAGTTAAAGAAATAATGAAAAGAAGGAAGTATCTTGTAAGCTCATTGAGTGTAAATGTTTAATGCAACTAGCTGCTGGCATATAACTTGCGCAGTCAATTCGAACGAAGGTGTGTCTGGGAGTTACGATTAAATGAAGCCACTGAAAGTGTGTTTTTGATATTTAATTTGCTGGAGTCTAAAAGGACACGGCTAAACGGGGCTTTGATTGATGATTTTGTGGATACTTGAAATTTTTGTTTAGCAAAGGGTATGGCTTAGTGTGGCTGTTTGACTGTCAGCATCATAGGAGATCGTGAAGTTAGACTAAAGTTTTGTATACTTTAATGGGGGGTGTCTATGGACTGGGTAGTCTCGTGTTTTACATAAAAATACTGCCCAAGGATAGCTATTTGGAGTTTGAACTTAACCATTTTGAGTGCTTTCAGTTCTGCACCAACTCTATGATTATTTTTAAGTTCTGTTTAGAAAAAAATTGTTTTGTTGAAAGGAGGTGTATCTGACATATTTTCCTTTTCAGTTAAACAGCGAGAAGAGTCCTTTCCAGCGAACTTACGCAAATCAGGTATGTCAGTATGTGTAATGTGTGATTGACTTTTCTTTGTCTCCCTTCAATTTGATTCAAATTTGCTACTTTTCTTATAAATTTGAAAGCCTCTATCATCAAATTGAGTTGTTTGATATATTTGTCGCTTGAGTATATCTCAGTAATCGCACTAGAATTTTAAAATAAAGGTTGTAGTCCACTCTCAGGATGGCGGATATCCTGTCGACTGGGATCTGCCTATGTTACTTTGACCCTCTCTATATATGGTGTGTGTGTGTGTCTGTGTTGGTGTGTCCGACATGACGTAATACCCACACCCTTTTTCAGGCTAGAACATGATTTTCTAGCTAGTGTCCGACACTCCAACACGTTTCTTTTGTTGCCACATGCCTACATCTATATATTGGCGTATAATTTGGCTGAACCTCATTTTTTTTTTCTTTGTGAAGATTAAACAATGTGGAGAGATGTCGCGTAGATTACGATATTTCAAGGAACAAATGTCAAATGCTGGGATTTCAACACCGCCAAAGTCTTCCACTAAGGGCGATATCGAAGTGGATGATTTGGAGGTATATCTGGATTTATTTCTTTATTTTTTTTATTTTTTTACCTTCTTTTGCCTCTCACCTCATTAGTTTTTTTGGCATTTGTGACTGTCTTTGACTGCCTGGACACTATTTTCGATCTTCTGTTAAAATTGGCGCAAGTTTGTAATTTACAGGCAAAACTTGTAGATCTTGAAGCCGAGCTTACTGAGATGAATGCAAACAATGAGAAGTTACTGCGTACATACAATGAACTTGCCGAGTTTAAACTTGTCCTTCAAAAGGTAACCTGTTCCTACTTCTCTGTTCTTTATGTGAGTTAAAGTACGTCTCTGATTCTCAGTTTGTTTGAAGGCATACAGTTAATGTTATTTGATGCATAAAATATGATTTCTTTTGCATTATGAGTGATCTCGTGTAGTGTTGAAGGTGAAATTTGGGTTCTGTATGTGGAGTTTTCAATTTCATATTTCATGCTTTGTTTTGTCATTCAGTCAAGTTTAACTAAAGTTGATTTACGTCTATTTTCAGGCAGGGGAGTTCTTCTACACAGCTCAAAGAAGTGCGTCAACTCAACAGAGGGAAATAGAATCAGGGCATATTGAAGAGTCCCTAGACACACCTCTACTTCGGGATCAAGTATATCAATCACTATTTATTCCCCTTATCTAAATTGCTATTATTGTCCTCTAGGCATTCTCATGATGGACCTGCTTCCAGGATAAATCGGTCGATGCATCAAAGACAGTGCAGCTGGGGTTCTTTACTGGCCTTGTTCCCCGGGAAAAATCTATGGCATTTGAGAGGATTTTGTTTCGTGCTACCAGGGGAAATGTCTTTGTCAGGCAGACCAGTGTAGAAAATCCGGTGATGGATCCTGCTTCCGGGGAGAAGGTGGACACTCTTACCCTTTCTGTGCATTGCGAACTCTCAATCATATCTATCACAGCCCACTATGATACTCTTACTGTCTTTGATTTGTTGCGCTTGAACTCTATGATGTCCTTGATGATGTCTCATTCCTACTACAGTTTCTAATGTTTATTAATGATTGATCAGGTTGAAAAAAATGTCTTTGTAATATTCTATTCTGGGGAAAGGGCGAAAACTAAGATACATAAGATATGCGAGGTGTTTGGAGCAAATCGCTACCCTTTTAGTGAGGATATCAGCAAACAAGCTCAAATGCTGAAAGAGGTAGGCATTTTACTTCTTCTAACTACATCTTAACATCCAAACTGTTTTTTTACCTGAAAAGAAAGAAAATAAAGATATGAGAAAATTCACCTATTAAAATACACCCTGAAAAGAAAGAAAATAAAGAAATGAGAAAATACCCAAGCTGTCATATGACTTTGAGCCTGTTTGGCCAAGTTCCTAATCCTTGCTACAATGGTTTCTGGGTTCGAGAAGCGGAAACTGGGAAAAACAGGTTGATATAGGAGCAGTTCCAAGACTTCCAACTACTTGAGGAGCCCTAAAATTCTCCTAGACAGCCCCCGAAAGCAGAAGCTCCAATATGTTGTTGTTTCTCTCGGAGCTGTTTTGACAGGGAGGGCGGTTCCGTTACTCCTCACCATAAAAGGCGCCTCTTTTTCGCTTTCTATTTCCTTTGATTCCATTATGTATACCTGCATCGCTGCAACTATAAAAAGCAATTTTCCACCCTCAGATTATACATTTTAGAAGGTCTAATTTTCTTCAACTTGTCCTCATCATTTTCCTCATGCCAAATTTCTCGCAAGTCAGTTTTTTGTTAGATTGTTATCTAAATCAATCAAAGTGATTTCATGTGGGGCCCTCGGATAATGCTATCTTGATTCATCTCTTTCACTACGTCATTTTGTAAACTGTTCTTGGATGTGTGGTTAATTGATGAGATATCTTTCCCGTTCCAAAGGAAGTTTCCACTATCTAAAGTAACAGTTTGAACACCAAACTTGTGTAAATGGTTCTTGTTTCTCATCTCACCTTCTAATTTCTATAGGCACTGCTTTCTCAGAAGCAGGTTGCTTTTTAGAAACAGAAACTGCTTTTTAGAAATCTTGGCAAAAGGCTTTAATGCATGCCTAGTACATCATAAAGATCTTTAAATTCACTACTATGCTTTGTTGTTGATGTGTGCTGACATTTTCTGCCATTAACATAATGTTACTAATTTTCAGTGAGCTGCATATCAGTATTCTTTACTGCATGTAAATATACTGATTTAGTCTGATGGGTTGGTCAACAGGTATCAAGTAGAATCTCAGAGCTGAGGACTACGATTGATGCTGGACTTCTGCATCGTGGCAATTTATTGCAGACTATTGGTGATCAGTTTGAGCAATGGAACCTTTTGGTGTGTTGCGCATCCTTATATACTCTTTAGATGAAGCAACAAAATGCTCATTTTTCCCTGATTATGGTTTTCTGTTAAGAGGTCTAACTTCTTTTGTTTCTGTATGGGAAGGTGAGGAAGGAGAAATCTATTTACCACACATTAAACATGCTTAGCATGGATGTCACGAAGAAATGCCTTGTAGGAGAAGGGTGGTCCCCAGTTTTTGCAACAAACGAGGTTGGAAATTGACGATGTTAAACATGTAAAGTGTGACATTTTCTGTAATATATATGTATGCTATTTCATAGACGTCACAACCATTATGCAGATCCAGGATGCATTACACAGAGCAACATTCGACTCAAATTCTCAAGTTGAAGCTATATTTCAAGTTCTTCACACAAAGGAGTCCCCGCCAACCTATTTCAGAACAAATAAATTTACTACTGCTTTCCAGGAGATTGTTGATGCATACGGGTAAGTCATGTGCCATGTTGACTTATGGTCTTCTACGCTTTTACAGGTGTAATTTTGTCGTCATAGTTGCCGGAGAGTAGTATGTAGTTTGTTTAAGATATGAGTCTGCCTTCGTCAAATTGTCAATATATGTTGCTGTGTCATTCGACAAAATTCATGTTTAGCATTTTTTACACTCTAAACCCTGAAATTAAATAATGTGGGATAAGCTCGCTAGACAAGGATAACATATGCTATGCCTCTAAAGTGTTGTTGACAACTTAACTTTTGATGGGAATATGGGATTAGAACTCGAGATTTTTTCCCACTGAAAGGTAACTTATAATGGGAATATGGCTATGTAACTCCACACTGTTGTTATGTGAAGATAAGGTATAGTAACTCCAATGGTTGGAGCATTATGAGTATGACTTTTTTGCCTCGTCTTTCTCATGATTCAATCTTCAAAGATGAGATCAAATGATTAAGACTTCTCTTCATGCTTATCCGTATAGTAGGCCTTTCCAAATTAGTGGTATCTTTGCTAGAGGCCATAGCGCTGCACATTCTCTTGTCAGATATTGCTATTGTTTAATCTTTTAAAGAGTCATTTTGAGAATTTCGCAATGTTTTTCTACTTCATGATCCCTGAATATGCATTCCTCATGTTTGCAGGATTGCCAAGTATCAAGAAGCAAATCCAACTGTATTTACAGTCGTCACTTTCCCATTTCTGTTTGCCGTCATGTTTGGTGATTGGGGACATGGTATATGCATATTACTTGCAGCGTTATTCCTCGTTGTCCGGGAGAAGAAGCTCGGTAGTCAGGTTGTTGTCTATTATTAATAATAAAATTTCAGCATCATTATGCATCCCTATTTGAAGTAATGGACTATTTTATTCAGACTCTTCCTAAGATATTAATTGGTCCTCTTACTGTCCACCCATTCTACGTCATAGAATTTTACGTGTCAGACGCTCAGATCATAGAATTTCACGGCCTGATCTTCGTTAAATGCGTTAAGATGCGATCATGGCAACCTCCAAAACCTTGATCGGTCACTTATCAGTGTCCCGGCTGTTATTTAAAAACATTTGCCAGGCCCTTGGGGTTCTAAGCTCTTCTGTTTCTGTTGGTGTATGGGGGAGTAAAGGGAGATTAGTTAGTTGATTTAGTTGAAGATTAGTTGAAGGAATTTGTTTGTTTTATTGATTTGTTTGTGATTTTGGTTATACTTGGATGATCCCAAATGGATACTTGGATTACCCTTGGATGCCTAGAAATGGGAGGGGAGGTCCTCTATTTATAGTGCTCCTCCTCCTTCTCCTACATTCATGGAATTCTCTAGAATAGAACATTCTAGAGTGACCTAGGCATATAACTCTCTAGAGTTCCATACCATTACAAGATATGTCTAGAAGGTTCTAGATTGTTCTACATAAACCTAGAAGGTTCTAGATTGTTCTACATAAACCTAGAACATACATGACTCTTCTAGACACTTCTAGACTCTTCTACAATATTCTAGTAAATACATGATTATTCTATATGTTTCTACATTATTCTAGAATATTCCGGACTCTTCTAGAACATTTCAAACACTTATAGAATATTCTAGAACACACTAAAAGTCTCATATTTCAACACTCCTCCTTGAGACTTTTGGTGTTACGCCAAACTTGGACTTGAGGAACTTCGAGCATTTCTCTTTCTTTTCTTTCTTCTTTTGTATAGTAAAATATGATAGTTGCTCGGCGTAAATCTCCTCCTCAATTTAGTATCATGTCGTGCAATCAAAGCAAATGTATCACCATAATCAATTTCAGCTTGTTGCGAGTATCTTTTGTTGACCACCGATCTTGGCTTATACTTGGTGATAGAACTGCCGGGATTCAACTTGGTTTTATAGAACCATTTTACACCAATCACCTTTTGATCTTTTGGCTTGTCAACCAACTCCCAAGTGTTGTTTTTATCTATCATGTTTATTTTCGTCTTCATAGCATCTTGCCACTCCTTATGTCTGGAAGCCTCATCATAGTTTTTAGGCTCCTCTATAACAGGGTGGCATCTCTTGCATTCCTCTTCATTCAAATTAGTAATATGACATTTTGCAAAGAGATTTTTCTTACCTCGCGCTCCCGTAGCATTCTCTGAATTATCATCTGAGGTTGGAGAATGTACATTAGGAGTTAATGGAGGTGTAAGATGATCTTTATTGATCGTGTCAACATCACCTTGGAGATGCTCAGGGACTAAGGTCTCCTTTTGTTTTACCCTCTTATCTTCCAACTTCCGAATTGCATCGTCGGAGGAGGATTCTTGAATCTTGAATTTCTGATCATGGGCGTGTAAGGATCCAACTAGCTCTGTCACAGTGAGCTTTGATAGATCTCTTGATTCTCCAATAACAGTGACAATCATGTCGAACTGTTTTGTCAAACTTGCGAGAATTTTTTGCACAATTCTCGCATCGGTAATATCTTCACCATATGCTTTCATTTGGTTAACTAACTCCATTACTCTAGAATTATAAGTGTTTATATCTTCATTCTCCCCCATCTTCAAATTTTCGAAGTTCTTTCTTAAGGTATTTAGACGCATAGCTCTTATTCTTTCACCACCATGGAATAATTGAAGTAAATCCCATGCTTCTTTTGCGGTAGATGCCCGCATTATTAGTGGAAAAATGGTATCCGAAACGGCATTAAAGATGAAGAACAAGGCTTTGGGGTCTTTTAATTCATCCTCATTTATTTCGTTTAAGGATGCTTCGGTGGTTTGATCACCTTCTTGTTGTTTTTGGGGACCATTTTCCACCACTTCCCATAGTGCATTTGCTTTTAAGAAAAGCTCCATTTTAATGCACCAATAATCGTAATTTTCTCCTCCAAAAATTGGAATGGTGGGAGATAAAGTGTTTGATGCGGAAGCCATAGTTTTATTTTGTTGCCCTTAAGATCTTTAGAGCTCTTGATACCACTTGTTGGTGTATGGGGGAGTAAAGGGAGATTAGTTAGTTGATTTAGTTGAAGATTAGTTGAAGGAATTTGTTTGTTTTATTGATTTGTTTGTGATTTTGGTTATACTTGGATGATCCCAAATGGATACTTGGATTACCCTTGGATGCCTAGAAATGGGAGGGGAGGTCCTCTATTTATAGTGCTCCTCCTCCTTCTCCTACATTCATGGAATTCTCTAGAATAGAACATTCTAGAGTGACCTAGGCATATAACTCTCTAGAGTTCCATACCATTACAAGATATGTCTAGAAGGTTCTAGATTGTTCTACATAAACCTAGAAGGTTCTAGATTGTTCTACATAAACCTAGAACATACATGACTCTTCTAGACACTTCTAGACTCTTCTACAATATTCTAGTAAGTACACGATTATTCTATATGTTTCTACATTATTCTAGAATATTCCGGACTCTTCTAGAACATTTCAAACACTTATAGAATATTCTAGAACACACTAAAAGTCTCATATTTCAACAGTTTCGTTACTAACTGGGGGTTTAGTTCTTTGCTATCTTATAAATATATAAGAGGCCCCATTAGAAAAGACTGTGTCTAACTTTGAGTTACGTTATATCATTTTTTTGCTGAGTGCGCAGAGATCACTTCAGATCGAGTGGCATCTAACGTAGAAAGCATTTTCTCGCTTCTGTGGGTAGGCAGTTATATAGGCTTGAATAATTCCCTTTAATGGATTTTACACTTGGGAGTTTGGGGCCTACTAGAAAGAGGAAATACAACTTTGCCAACTATCACTGTTAAGGAACCTAAATACGTGGCTGGTTATGCCCTGAATCCCTCCCAACCATGTAAAAGGGTGACCGGTACCCCAGAAATCATAATTGGATGATGATTGATCTTGGTTTTAGGCTGTGTAGATCATAGGTATCAATATCTGACTTTGTGCTAGGTCTCTTATATACCCAAAAAAATGGGAACTTAATTGAAAGAAACGAAAAAAAAACCTATCTTTGAAGCCACTTTGATTGAAGCGATTAAACCTCTTGATAGACCCAACTGCTAATGTGATTATGTAGTCATTTTTTTCTTATATATTCATAGTTTTGAGCGTAGGTCTTACTGTAAAAGTGCAATGTTTTTTGTTTCAGAAACTGGGAGATATCATGGAGATGATGTTTGGTGGCCGATATGTTATTCTGATGATGGCAGTTTTCTCAATTTACACTGGTTTAATCTATAATGAGTTCTTCTCAGTCCCATTTTCATTATTTGGTCAGTCAGCATATGAATGCCGTGATCTTTCTTGCAAGTATGGACTCAGTTTTTGCTTACATTGGTTCTTTGGTGTAGTGTTTGTGTCATGTTTGTCCAACTAGTTTTATCTTGTTTCAGGGATGCGACGACAGATGGCTTGATTAAAGTGAGGGATGCATACCCGTTCGGTGTAGATCCTGTATGGTATGGTTCTCGAAGTGAATTGCCTTTTCTCAACTCTTTAAAGATGAAGATGTCGATCCTTCTAGGGGTTGCTCAAATGAACCTTGGGATCATGATGAGTTTTTTCAATGCCAAGTTCTTCAGAAGCTGTGTGGATATATGGTATGTATTCAGTTAAGGCATCTAAATTTCTGATTATGATGATCTTAGGCACAATTCTCAAAACTTCGAGTTGTAGTCAACTAGTCATCCTTCCCCTATTCAATGTTCCATCATTTTAAATGATCAATACTTACGAGTCATGAATATGCATTTTTTATATATTTTTTTATAGTTCTGTATATCCTGCTCTCTTCTTATTGCTGTGATCGTATTGTACTGCTGCAGGTTCCAATTTATTCCCCAGATGATTTTCTTGAATGGTTTGTTTGGCTACCTTTCCATGCTTATAGTTTTGAAGTGGTGCACTGGCTCAAAAGCTGATTTATACCACATTATGATCTATATGTTCTTGAGCCCTACTGATGAGCTTGGTGAAAACCAGCTTTTCTCTGGCCAGAAGACAGTCCAGGTCTTTTTAATTTTCCGTCTTGCTATTACTTGGAGATCTCTTCTTCTTATGGTATATTTTGATGTATTTCCTTTTTAAGATCCCATGATTTAACTTGTTTTTCTTTAATTTGGTGTTGCAGATGGTTCTGTTATTACTTGCCCTAGTGTCTGTACCTTGGATGCTACTCCCAAAGCCATTCATTCTGAAATACCAACACCAAAGAGTACGTTTTGGAGACATTTGTTCCTGAGTTTTTTATTTGATGAATGACAGTTGTTTTTTACCCGTTGTTAAATTTGGTGTTTCTACAGAGGCACCAAAATGAAACATACATGCCACTTCAAGGTGAAGAAAGCCTTCAAGTTGAAGCAAGCCATGGTTCTCATGGTGGGCATGAGGAGTTTGAATTTAGCGAAGTCCTGGTGCATCAGCTCATACATACTATAGAATTTGTACTTGGAGCAGTTTCAAACACTGCTTCATACCTTCGCTTATGGGCATTGAGGTACTTGTCGTTTATGATTACCATCTCTGTTATGGCTACACGTTAGAGAAAACTAGGCCACATGACTGGAAAAGCAAAAGCCATGCATGATCTTTACCCTCGTCACTTTTAAAATTCTTGTGAAAGCGTAATAATATCTCTGCCTTTTTGTACTGCAGCTTGGCCCACTCAGAGTTATCGTCTGTATTTTACGAGAAGGTTTTGCTACTAGCATGGGGGTAAGTTGAAGCACTGAGCTTTTCTATTCTCTGTGTGGTCGTTGCCTTGTCGATATTGACTTCTTGGCTCTAGCCTTCCGGTGTCTGGGACTCGGAATGCTATACTCTAAATCGGCCAATGGTCTTCCCTAAGCTTAATCTACTTTAAATTTAAGGGGAAAAATCATGAGAAGGTTTCCTTCACTCGTCCGTTCTAGTTCAAATTGAAGAGGTCATATATTCCCCACCTAAAAGTTTGTAATTGCTGTTTCTGATGTAGGTACAACAATGTAGCCATTCTAATTGTCGGTATTCTCGTCTTCATCTTTGCGACTGTTGGCGTATTGCTGGTCATGGAAACTTTGAGTGCTTTCTTACATGCACTACGTCTACATTGGGTGGAATTCCAGAACAAGTTTTACTTGGGAGATGGTTACAAGTTCTTACCCTTTTCTTTCTCCTTTAATGGCGAAGAAGAAGAATGATATAATCCCGAACAGATGAACAATCACCTATTCCATTGTTTCTGACTTTTGGATCTTCGAATCCCTCGCTTCGGATACTCCCGTTATTTCATTAAGTCGCATTTTATTGAATGCCTATTTGAGAGGCATTTTGTAAATAGTTTGCACAGTGGAGAAAATTAGCCCTTGCATTTGTATTTAAATAATAAATCATGGGGGCTGCTGAAGGAGATTTAGGCCATGTATCATAATATTATTCTTGTATTTGTTTTTGTACAAATTAAGTAATTTTATTCTGACATGGAAACCTGTGTTCTTACCTCAGGCCATGTATGATATTTTCACAAACACCGTATTGTTCATCACTTTGTTCAACTTGAAATAAAATTTTCCTATATTTCTAAGGGTTTTTATTGTCAATTTGCCATTATCGCGAATTCGATTACCAAGTGTTATATAAGGGCAACACAAGAGAGAATTTCCAAAAAAAAAATATTGTATATTGTAGTATTATTAATCCTCTTTAAGAGGTTGTTCTCACAATGATCCTCTTGATTTACAGTGAATTAAGTTTTTGACCAAGTAAAGTTTTGCGTTGTTGCATCTTCTGTAATATGCAATGCAATTATTCTCAATCACAAGAATGAAGAACCTATGTAAAACGCAAACAAAATCTCACATTTGTGTGATCATTAGGACTAGGGGGTCTTCACCAGTTTGGACCGGGTCCACACTAGGACTACTGGACTAGGGGGTCTTCACCAGTTTGGACCGTGTCCACATTAGTACTAGGGGACCAGGCCGGATGGACTTGCATACCGCAAAACCGACCACTTAAAAAAGTTAGAAATGACCAGAACCAGACTCCTTAAGGTCTGGTTTTTACTGGTTTTGGACCTGATTGGTTGGTTTATGAGGTGTAATTTTGGGTTTTTCTGAGCTGGGGGTCTGGGACCCGATCGGACCATAAATCACCTTATTTTTGTGGAGCCAGAGATCAGACCATAACATAACCAATCCGAACAAGACCATAGCACATTATGAACACCCCTAATAAAGAGTACTCCCAACAAAGGGTTGAATACACAAATATGTACCCACTATCATATACTCCCTCCTAGTCGGTCATTTCTTTCCTCTTTCCTTATTGGGTAAGTCGGGTTTTCTTCCCTCTTTCCTTTTTTGGATGTGGGGTTGTGTGTTTTGTGTGGTCTAAATTCATTTGTATGTGGGATAGTGTGTTTTGTGTAGTCCAAATTCATTTCCTTAATTTTTGTGTAAAGTGGAAAGGGGAAGAAATGAGTGACTAGGAGGGAGTATAAAACGGTTTCATATAAGACTTCGCAAGCAAGCTACACGACATTTCCATGAGTCAAACATTTCGATTTTCACACCTTTATTAAGTCCTAAAATTCGCTCAGTCTCCTTATCTTTGTCACATAATCCAAAGATGCTACGGCATCTAAAAGTCAACAGTTGACTCACAATTATTATATGAAGGGAACCAACCTTTGTACTCTGAATGCAACTATTCAACTGTTTCTGATAATGAACCCAATTCCTATTCCTATACATCATTAATCACAAAGTCAGTCTTATACGTACCTAAGACTTCAATTAACCACAAAACTCTACTTTTTAAACTACATTTTTTATTATATTTTTATTATATCTTAATCTCTTTCACATCTATTCTCATTACCTGCAATTAGCATATTCCCTTATTCTAAAACTATACTTAAAATTCTATTCTATAAATATATGAATTAAATCAAGAAATTTTTGTTAAAACTTAGTTTTGGAAATAATGGCAACAATGTTGTTACCTTTTAAGAAACAACAATATGGTTTTGTTTATTTTATAGTTGTTGTTGTTTTGGGTTTGATATTGAATAAAGCAGTAATATGCAATGGAGGAACAACAAGTGAATTTACAAGAAAAGTTGAAAAAACAATTGATATGCCACTTAATAGTGATGTCTTTGCTGCTCCTCCTGGTTATAATGCACCTCAGCAGGTACTTTAATAACTTTTCTTTTTATTTATTTATTTAATCCTATTATTTTTCACTTTTTCACTTTTTTTGTGACTTTCTGTTATGTTTGTTATTACCCTTTATAGTTTTTGTTGCTTTTATTTGATGAGTTTTACCTTCTCCACCTCCTCTTCCGATAAAACGATTAAGTAGAGTCAGAAATTGTAGAATAAGACGGTCTTACCGTCCGTTCTAGAAAAAAAGTATTCATTTATTGTTGGTAAAAGATTTTTTATTTATAAAGTGAACCGTTTCACACAAGACTTGCTGAAATAGAGTATACTTGTCAAGTAGAGAAATTTATACTCTTTAGTTACTTTGTGAGAGGAGTGGAGCACGTAGAAAAGAGAAGGTGAATCTCGGCAGCAATCCTCTTATTTGATACACAAGTTATAGTTTGCAGTTTAATTTTAATGGAAAAAATTTTTATATGAGACCTAGTATGTCATATACTTGTACCACCATATGATTGTAGAATTGATGACCGGGGTCGAATCCACGAGGATGGAGGGATGGAAGGGTAACTACAAGTTTGATCACGTCCTATTTGAGATGAATGAGATGATTAACTACGAATTACTAAATGCAACAAATCGCTAAAATGACAAAGGGTAAAAACAATTTATGAAAAACTAAGGTAAATGGTCCACCTTAGAGGATCAATGAGTTAGTGAAGTATTTAGCAAGTGAGTAATAAGTTTGAGTAGAATTAATTGTTAACGTCTCAACAATTAATAATCTTCAGCAAAGCTATCGCATTTGTCTCAAATTACTCATATAAACACTAGTCTAATCATCTCTACCACCGTCGCTTAAGAGATAATCAAACAATACTCGATAAAGTATGTAACTTTCGTTTACACAATTCATCGAACACCTAGTGTGCATATGGGTAATACAGGGAAATTAAACAACTAAACAATAAGAATAAGTAGATGAACATCATACTTTGGAAATGAAGAATTATAACAATCAAATGAATAAATAATTAACTTGAAATGAAATAAATTGCATAAACAACTAAAAGATGAAGAATTTATACCAACAATACTTGTATTAATGAAATAGGGTGAATGTCTTCACCCAAAATCTTCAATACAAACCCAAGATTATGATAGCTTTACTAAGAGAGAATAGATCTAGTGACTTGAATTGAGAAACTAATCTTAATTAAGGAAGATTAAGAGAGTAATTAGTGAGTATTAAAGATTACAAATATTCTACAAAACTGCTTACAAAAATTAGGAAGAGGGTATATATAGGTATCTCAAAATTAAGAAAGAAAATAGAAGAGCAAAGTGGAAATGCGGCCTTGTGTTCCTGGAGCACATCAGACTCTTCCTTCTATTCTTCTCCAAAAATATTCTAAGTATAGGAAAGGGGGGCCCAGCCGAGTGCCCGGCCGCCGGCCCTCTGACCGGCCTGGAGCACGCCAAGATCTTCGAAGTTTTCCATTGTTATTCTGATGATGCGCAGGCCGGGTAATAGGCCGGCCGTCGGGTGCCCGGCCGGCGCTACCTGGCCTATTTCTTCTTCCTCTCTTTTTCTTTCTTTGTGGGAGTTGTGGTCCGAGCCGGGTGGCCGGCCGCCGGTTGGTGGACCGGCCTGCGCCACCTGAGAGCTCTATTTTCATTTCTTCTTCTCATTTCAGAATCCCGACTTATGCAAGACCTTTATGCCCCGATTTCTTCATTTCCACCTTAATTCCTGCAAAATGAGATCGACATTCATAGCATGGGAAATCGGGAAGTAAAATGCAATTAAAAGCACGCAAATCCGTGTAAACGGACCAAAATGGGGACGAAAACGAGAGGAAAAATGTAACTAATTAAATGCTTATCAATAGGTAAAAGCCAATTAGTTGTTTTTATATGCCAATTAATTGTGATTTGACTTTTAGGCTTAACTTTATTAATCTTATTAATCTAGTAAACTTACTCAATGATCTCAATTTTTCAGCAAGTCTCTTTTAAAACCGTTATAAGTGTGACACGGATTAAAAAGACACCATTCTGACACTAATTAATGCTCATTAATAACTACCGTGTATAAGAAAATCTGTTTCACACTTACAACTGTCTCAGATAAGAATTTGGAAAAAAAATAATTGAACTTTGGTAGAAAATGGAATTTTGGTGGTGTTGAAGGTTCATATAACACAAGGAGATCATGAGGGAAGAGCAGTGATAGTGTCATGGGTGACAATGGAGGAGGCTGGTTCGAGTAAAGTCCTTTACTGGGAGGAGAATAAGAATGAAAAGAAACATGCTCAAGGCAAATTGTCAAAGTACAAGTATTTTAATTACACTTCTGGCTACATTCATCACTGTACCCTCAACCATTTGAAGGTTAGATTTCTACTACCCCTTTAACTACTTTTACTTATTAATAATCTATACTGTATAATAATTGGCAAATGTTCCGAACTCGGTTTCTGTGTATGCACCAATACTGAAAATCTGTGTACACTAAATATCAGATTTTTGCTGTGTTTTACAGTTTGACACAAAGTACTTCTATGTTGTGGGTATCGGACAAAGCCCGAGGAAATTCTGGTTTAAGACTCCACCGAAACCTGGCCCTAATGTTCCGTACACTTTCGGTCTCATTGGTACATGTCTTTTCGACACCGTCTTTCATTGAATACCAGATGACAAAAGGCTTTCCTGTGCTGTTCTGTTTTTTCTGATGTTTCAATGCTTATATTATTTCTGCAGGGGATTTAGGACAGAGTTATGATTCGAACATCACTCTCTCGCATTATGAACAAAACCCAATCAAAGGGCAAACTGTATTGTTTATGGGGGATCTTTCCTATGCCGACAACTATCCTGATCATGATAATAGAAGATGGGATTCATGGGGAAGATTCGTCGAGAGAAGTACTGCCTATCAGCCTTGGATTTGGACTGCTGGCAACCATGAGATTGATTTTGCCCCTGAAATTGTAAGGACCTTTACCAAATCTTTTTCGTCCCTAGTGTTTTTAGCCCTGATAACAAGTGCTGTTACTTCCACCGGCAGCAACTGTCAGGACTCGGGACACTAGAGCATGCCGTATAATTGTTAAAAAGTGCCGGGATAATAGGGGGGGATCTAAACTAGATCTATGCGGTTCAACCTATATCCAGAATCCAGTCCCAGATCGATATAGCCCAAAATTCTTAGATTCAGATTCCTGGTAAATAGATGTAAATCTGAACCAAATTCATAGAAACTTAAAACATTTAAATCCACATGCGAACTAATGGTATCAAGTTCATCGAATATGAATATGAATAGTATACATGATAGTTATTCCATACTAAGGTTTCAACTTTCAACCAAGTTACTGATCAACCTTGACGAAATATGCAGGGTGAGACACAACCCTTCAAACCATATAAGCATCGATATCACACACCTTATAAATCAGCAAACAGTACATCTCCTTTCTGGTATTCCATAAAGAGAGGTCCGGCTCACATCATCGTCTTAGCGTCATACTCGGCATATGGTAAACCCCTTTTATCTTTTCTTTTTAGTGTGGTTCAGAATTTTACAATTGAAGCAATCACTTCTAACTATGACAAATACTTACCTAGTGATATGTAATTTATAGGTAAATATACTCCACAGTACAAATGGCTGGAGCAGGAGTTTCCGAGGGTTAACAGGAGCGAGACGCCATGGCTAATTGTTCTAATGCATTCGCCATGGTATAATAGCTACAATTACCATTATATGGAAGGAGAATCTATGAGGGTGATGTATGAGCCTTGGTTTGTTAAGAACAAAGTTGATGTTGTGTTTTCTGGTCACGTTCACGCCTATGAGAGATCTGTAAGTTTATATACTCGATCATTTCTGTCACGGCTACTAAGGGTTTTGTTTCAAATGAGTTCTTGCGAGTCAATTTTGGTTCAGTTGTGTGTTTCTAATGTTTGTTTCTTTTTCTTAAATTACAGAAACGTATAGCAAACATAGCGTACAACATCGTCAATGGAGAATGCAGACCCGTGGCAGACCAGTCGGCTCCTGTTTACATTACAATTGGAGATGGTGGAAATCTAGAAGGTCTAGCAACAAAGTAAGATTACCGAACCTTTTTAATCACTTTCTGATATACTTTGCAGTGTCGTCTGATTCTTCTCTATCAGTAACCCTAATAAGACATGTTCAAATGCAGCATGACTGAACCACAGCCAGATTACTCAGAGTTCCGAGAAGCAAGTTTCGGACATGCCACTTTAGACATTAAAAATCAAACACACGCTTACTATAGCTGGCATCGTAATCAAGATGGCGCTGCTGTTAAAGCAGATTCAACTTGGTTTTTCAACAGGTATTGGCATCCAGTTGATGAAACCATGGCTACCAGTGAGTAACTAATGCTTATGAAATCCATCGCGGTGCAAACTCGAAAATGAGTATCTGCTTGTAACTTAAATGTTCCTTCTCGGTTGATGGAATACCAAGCCAGTGAGCCACCTGATCTTCTCAATTCAAGCGTGTCTTTTATGTATCTTTCCCCTTATTGCAGCATTTCTAGAAACTTCTGTAGGAGTACAGATTGATAGAGGCTAAAGAATAACAAAGAGCAAATACATGTTTATCGAATTTTCGACAGAATTGTGAATTTTTTTTCAGTATTTTTTGTCAAAAATTCTGTTAAAATGATTTTTGTTGGATGCTCATAGGCATCAAATTACAGTGACCTTGGTTCGGAAACTAACGACATCGAAATTAACTTTATGGTTCCTTTACAAAAGCAAAAAAAAATAGTGCAAAGTAAACATACCAATTATATCAACAGTTGGTCTCATTGAAGACGGCGCATATCCGTCTCCATTGAAGACGGGTCGGATCTCCTCTCATAAGGAGGCAAGTGGGAGGGCTAGTGGGGATCACTCCTCTCCTTGTGAGAGGAGACTCGACCCGTCTTCAATGAAGACATATATGCGCCGTCTTCAATGAGAATTTGTGTTATATCAAATAATCATCCAAGGGAAAAAATTGGGTAAACGAGTTTCTTAATAAAGGGAAGTTCAAACTTTGGACTTGCTTTCTTTATTGTATCTACCAAAAAATTAAGCAATTTCTCTTCATTGAGATTTTCAATTCAGTTTCTGTGATGCACATGGTTGTACAAACGATTTCGTAATACAAAAATCATAAGTCATATACATGACTGTGTGAGGTGAATTAACAAGCTAACTTCTAATGATCACGGTGGTCTCTGGTCGTCCATATTTTCCATCAAGTCAATGTCAGTCCGAGCTGTTATCTTCTGGACATATCCTGAAGCGAAGATACAAGGCATATCCATTAAACTACTTATAAGCTACTAAAGCATAATTGCCTTGTTCTCGAATTAGGTGAGACCTTAATTTCAATAAAAAAAATTGCAAGCTAGAAAGATCCTCAAATGCACAAGGAACCAATAGTTTCAGTCAAAATAGAAAATATCAAACAATCCCTAAGTACGCACGCCAATACTAATTCTAAAATGCAGTCATGGTTAATGAGATATTGAAAGATCAACCCAAAGCAGTTAAGGACGAAGAAGCGGAAGAAGAGACCTGACTCACGCGACCCTACTACAATACTCACGCAGTGAAAAATAACTTGACTACGGAAGCATATAACTCACACAAGTCATGAGACTGTCATGAGGCGTGCGTGTATAACTCACACATGTCAAGACAGAGAATGGACCTTAACAACTAGAAAGAGCTAATTTTAGAAAGTAGAAATTGCAAACAGAAGGCTCTAAATCAAGGAAAAGCTGGTAAGAGGCACAATAGCAAAGTTGCTGGTTGAAATGAAAAAGTAGCGAAAGATTACGCCAAGGATCCTCGTCATTTCCAAGGAATGAATGGTCTATTTCCATTTAAGTATTCACGTTCATTAATATAAAGGGTCCACATCAACACACAAAGAAGAACATTCACCTTTTCCATATCTCCATTTCTTTTTGTGGATTAATCGGAACTCTTAGATTATACACCCTCTATCCACATGAATTCTGTATGTTCTCAATTGTAGGGTGTTTCAATGAATTAGTTACGTTTCCGTTTTCGGCAAATTTTATACTTCTAAAATGACTCTTTGGTTTGTAAAATGTCAACATACCCCCCTACTTAATAATCGAGTACCGCACTGGCTCAACACCTCTAGCCACCATCCCCAACCATAACTCATGCAAGGCACTACCATTTTGACCATGGCCACCCCAAATACACCACTATCAGCCAAGACCACCCCATCACCACCAACCCTGCCACCTCAAGTTCACGCCTTATCATCCCATGACCAAATCTGCCAAGGTCCGACCACCCCCACAGCGGCACAGTCACCTTGACCACCCACAGCAAACCAAACTCGACCATTCAACCATAGCTCAACCCAGAGCATATGACCACATGACTTATCACACAGTTACCCACATACCCTGATTTTTCCAGCCTCATTCTTCGTGTCCACCCCTATCCCCTACTGATTTTTTAACCATCCATCTCCTCACCCCTTTGCCCAAGGAACTGTTGGACAAGGCAATCATTTGTTGTTGAGTAGTGATTGTATTTTAATGAATAATGACTCTTGGTTTCAAATTCTAAGAAGAGACAAGAACAGCGATTATGTCTACACCAAACATTTAGCTTTAGTCACTGCAATTGTCCATGAATCCGTAGCTTCAAATTTTGGTGAAATCATCTATTGTAGAACAATTAACTACTTTTCTTCCCTCAACTGTTTGGAGTTAAATTTTGCACTTTCACATACATCAAAGGAAGGCTAGCTTTTTTGTGAGATGAATTCTGATTATAAGTAAAGAAATGGATAAGACGGAGGTGGTAAGTCTGGTAACTAATGAGATAAACAAAAAAAAATCCAAATCCAAATCTAAATAAAATGGCAAATTTTAAAAAACATACCGATTCCTTGACAAGGTACACACTTGCAAGTCGTCTCCTTCCCTCTTTTGTTGAAATAGCTTACATAACCAGACCCTTGGCAACTCCGACATTTCCCAGTCCACTCATAGACTACCGGCCTGCAATCCTACAATCCAAAACCCATAAGTCAACGAAAGAAAGCTTGAAACTCAACCTTACCCACAAGTCCAATTGTTTTCAAAGATGACTTGGAGCATCAATATTTCATCAAATTACCAAAAAGAGACGTGAAAAATAAACACCTTTCCCGCACCCCCAACCCAAAATGAAAAGTGAACATTTTCCTTCCCTCAGCTGATAGAAATGCGGCACTCAGTTTCTCTCCCCTCAAAATCTCGTCGCCTCTATTTTGCTAACCATACAAAAAAAATAAAAAATTACCTCCCTTTCCCCTCAAATCCATCTCTAAATAAACAAAAGGCTAATGTCTTAGTTGGATGCATTCGTTCCGCTTCAAATAGATTTCAACAATAAATATGATCGCAGTCAAAAAGTTGTCACAGCTCCAACTATTCAAACTTCTCTCGCCCAAAAGTCTAAGCTGATTGACAATCAAGTCCAATGTATTACTACCAGTCTACCATTGTTGTCTCAAAAAAACGACTAATTTGACAATCAAGTCCAATCTATTACTACCAGTCTACCATTGTTGTCTCAAAAAAACGACTAATTTGACAATCAAGTCCAATGTATTACATCTGATATTCAGTTCAGTCCGTGGCGGAGCAAGGGGACTAGCAGAGGCTCCCACTCCCCCTAAGACAGCGATAAAATACAAACTTTGTCGTTCAAATTTCGGAATTTCTAAAATTACACTGTTGCATTACTTATTTACCTCTAAAACTATTCAATCTATCTTTTACTTTCATAATAACTTCAAACCCGTGCTCCGCCACTAAGATCATCAATGAGCTGTATCAAATTGGCAAAAATAAAAATGTAGAAGAAGAAAAGACGAAAATAACCTCAATCTTAGGATCACAACGAAGACGACGATCAATTTCATCAGGAGTAACAGGGGCAGTATCTGGATAAGTCATGGGTAAAGGAAGCGCATCCGAATTATCCATCAAGTAACTTTCTCTATCCCTTGACCATTTACCCTCTCTTTTACTGCTGTTATTATCATCATTATTATTATTATTATTATTATTATATTTACCATTACTGTAATGACTAGAATTACTGTTATTATTATCAATGCTTTTGCCGAAAACGACGTCGTCTCGTCGCGCACCGGGGAATTGGAACCAATTAGGTGACGATGGGGAAGAGCTTGATGACGTGGCGGCGGCGGAGAAATCGAGGCGGTGGTTGCGGCGGAATGTTAGGTGGTAATTTGGAGGAGAGAGAAAATTAGGGTTAGAAATAGAGGATAGAATTAGGGAAGAAGATGATGAGGTGGAAGTAGTAGGTGAGGTTGTTAGATTAGCTGACAACATTTGATTATTTAATTAATTCGGTGATTAATTGGTAAGGAGGAGAAGGAGAAGAGAAGAGAAAAGAGTGAAATGAGAGAAGAAATAGGGGAAATGGTAAAAATTGCGCCATTTTTAAGACGCTTGTTTTGTTTGGCAACAGATAAGACACGAGGTGATAAAGACGACGATGTTGGTTGAGACTTGAGACTTGAGACGGACACCTCCCAAGTCTCCAACTGTGTAAGTGTGTAACGTTCCCCATTCAGGTCAGGTCGGCCCGGGCCCGACCATCGACCCACTTTTGGCCCACTCCGCATGCAATATGACCCGACATGTCGTCTTCTAGTTCAGGCTGGTTCAGGGTCTGTAATATTAAACGTGGACCGCCCCAAACCCAGACCTACCCTTGGCCTGCCCAAAATCTGGCCTTCGGGTCACATATTGTTCAGTCCATCTGTTTGACCAGCCCTAGCTCAAACTATTATGGTGCACAGTTGTACACCGAGTGACGGAATTTGATCTCGATTACGTGTATTTTTATAACTTTATTAATTAAGTTAGTTGACATTTATGGGGAGCCTACCAATAAAACAACTCGTAGTTTGCTCTAGATGCTGTATGAGAAGGTTATTAGTAATATATTAATCGGTTTTTCTATCCTATGCCCATTAGGCACATGTTAAGAAAATCAAAATGGAAATAATTAATTGTTAGATACATGGAAAATTGAAATTGTAACCACCTTTATCTTTTTCCAATAGAAAAACATTCAAATATTTCCATTTTGGTTTTCTTAACATGTGCCTAGTGGGAATAGGATAGAAAAACCGTATATTAATATATACTTCCTCCATTCAACTCCACTCTACCAAAAAACTTTTTCACATTTGTCGAGACGTGTTTTACACGGTAAATATCGTTAGCTACGTGTTTGCAAAAATTATAAAAGTTAGATATTAATAATGTACTCGTAAAGACGAATCAAACAAGATTACACATGAATATATTTTTTACTTATATATTGAGAGAAAATTGCAATTATATGATCGCTTGTGAATAGTGTACAAAAAAGAAAGTGGTAGAGTGGAGTTGAATGGAGGAAGTATGTGCAAATTTCATACTACTTTGTATTCCATAAGACGTCTCCCAGCTTAAATGAGGTGTGTTTTAATAGTTTTATTATTATTATTATAAATCAAATTATCAAATCAATAAGTACATATCTTTACGTTTGAGCTTTTCTCTTTTTGAGTCTATCTTTATGAATCCTACTCCATATTAATTACGGTGTTGGCGATTCGTGTATATCTTGTAAAATCATTGGCTGCTACAAGATAATGAGGTGTTTTATATGAAATGAGGTTGTACCATACAACTTTCTTCTTATTGTGATGATTCTTTTAAGCTCATAGACATCGTAAATCGTTTAATAGACACGGTTCGGTAAAAATAGAAATTTACTGTTCTCTTTAGAAATCAATTTAAGAGGCAAAACGATAAGCCCATAACAACACACAAAAAGAGCCTCAACATCGATTATACAGCCTTTGTATTATACTATGATGCTCAACATTATGCCATACTCCATATAGCAAGGAGCAACAGTCTACATCGCAATGGCGCATTGTTCTGTACACTCAAAACCCAAAAACGCAGCCTTTTCACTTGGAAGGCACCCATGTCACTAACTCCTTTCAGCGTCATCGTCCAACCACAAAATATGGCTCCTTATGTACCACTTTTCCTTTGATCGTTCGACACTTGCTTAACGATCAAGTGTTAACTTGTCTTTGCCCTCTTCCATACTATAACTGTACCACTAGAATCAGAAGAAGCCAAAAAGTTCTCTCCAGAGTTCCATGTAATGCCTATTACGGACGAACTATGACCCTGCAATTTCATATTGTTTGATGTTAGCATTTCGGATCTCTAGATGAGAAAAAGGGAAAATCTGATAGGGATACTAACTCACCTGCAACTTGTTGACACAAGTATGCCTTGGACGAGTTAAGTCATAGAAATATACATTTGAGTCCTCACTCCCAGCAACTTCATGAAAACACAAGAAAGTCAGCAACTTCATGGAGATGAGTTGACGAGAATGTTGTTATAACAGGTGACGGTATCAGACAAACAAACCTATATACTCTCCTTTCTCAAGAGACAATAGAGGGCAGAAAGAAGCTTGGATTCTATGCACTCGTGGGGTCAATTTGAGAGAGCAACGAAGTGTTAGATAACCCTGTACTTCTAAGGCAACACTGCAGGAAATCGTATCATCGTTTTCACTCAGCACAAAAGAAATCACTGGACAATATAAATAAAATCATATAATCTTAGACATTATCACTCCAAACCTGAAGAATGCCAAACTTCCATCTTGAGTGCATGTCAAGAGAACTGGACCACGTGCAAGCAAAGAGAAAGTCCGATACTGCACAACTGTCACAAGAGACTTGCGTTTGCTTCCGGTCCGATTACGGTGTACCCGAGATAAAAGTCCTGAACGAGAGTCCATTCTAATAGTATATATACATCCCTGCAAATACCAGCATGCTAGCTAAAGTATATTGATAAAGAAGGCCTCTTTTAGCAGCAACAGAAAGTATGATCACCTGAGCATCACCACAGAAAAGTAGTTGGCCAGTATGGTCATGATCCATAGCAGTAACTTCATCATCCACGACCTGTTTATTAATTAGCCTCCCGGTACTGAAATTGTAGACCTACAAAAACAACACAAAAAAAATCTCAATTCCAAAAAATGAGATGTGTTAAACAATCAAGAGAATACTCGGATTCAGTGACCCGAAAGCAACTTTATTAGTCAGCAAGTGACTTTTCCTCTTAGACAAACTTTATTAAGATCAATCATAAAGCAACGTACTACATTCCAACAAGCTATTCACATTGCCTAGTTTATGAGAAATGCTATAGCTGCCCTTAAAGATAAAACTCACATTAATTTCCTTACTTGAGTTCCCCACGGAAAGGAAGTTATTGTTTACCTGCATCAAGAAATACGAAATAAGATGACATACAGCAATTTGATTATCATATACAGTACCTTACATAATAGAATCAGCAACTAATAACCAGAACCATTGTGAAGAAATGATAGGACATGTATGATGTATCGATGCTTCAAACCTACAGCACTTACAGGATGAAATCGAATACACCATTGTGATGAGACCCCATAGATTACTCGAATACAGAGGCCTCTGGAGATGTCCCACACTCTCACAGTTTTATCGAGAGATGTCGATGCGATGTACTGGTTGTTGGTTGTGAAGTCAAAATCTGGAAAAACAAAAGCCGTAACACAAACTCTCAATTTGATCTACTGTATATGACTAGCTGGAATTGAATCATCACTCTCTAACCTACATATTGAATCCTAAAAACACAATACGCATAGAGGATTTGATAATTTGGTAGAAATTGCAAGGGAAAACAGAATTTCACTCTCAACACTGCTAATTAAGCAAATATACTGTACTTAAAATAGTTAAATAGGATTGCACTTTCATGCCAGCAAACACCATGGAATAAGATAGAACCAAGATGCAGCTATACAAACAAACCTGTGACATCTTTAGAGTGCCCCAGCAATTGTTTGGTGACAGAAGGTGACTCGGAGACGGAGCACACAGTCAGAGATCCATCAGCAGCCCCATATGCAAGTAAATCAGAGCTCATGTGACCAAACTTCAATACAGTAACTGCAGACAAGCTAATTAAAATTAATACCATAATTAACTTCTACAAGACTCTTTAACTTAACCAAGATGAATCATCACCTGCAAATTTGCACTGATCAAAAATACAATGCATTCCTACAAAAGAATATGCAGGTTCTGCTTTCTTTCGTGGTCGGTCATAGCGCTCATAGTCACTTGTACTGGAACTGAAACTAGTTCTTGCATTGTTGCTACCTCCCAAATTCTGCAATGACAACCGGATACTAGTATTATAAAAATGTGAACAAATTTGAATGAGCATGTTTTTCTTCTGGTTTCTGTTTGACAACATTTTGCTTTGTAGATTCTCATTTTTTTTATATATAGTGCACTTCCTGAACATCTCAACTTACAAATCTAAGCAACTTAATTATTCTAGAAAGATACTTCTCCTATATGACAATTAATGGAATCACATATCAACAAATAACAGTAGTGGCTGAAAATAGTCACGTACGCGGCTCGAGTGGTAGCTCTCCGCCTCGAACAGAAGAGAGAGTGGAGCTGGAGATGCAATCCATCGTCCACTGATGCATCAACCAGTAAATGAACCTGATGTCAGAACCGTGTAGAACGATGAATTCAAATTTGATAAATGCATGGATTCAAATTTGATAAATTCACATTTATAGTGCTGGTATCACACATAACCATGAAGTAGAGAGAAGAGAGAATAATAGACTCAGAATAATCTATTCAGAATTTCAAAGGGATGAGATAACATCAGAACTTCACAAAACAAAATAATTGAAAAAGGGAAAAAATCAAACTATACGTGAAGCCAAATGTATATTCTTGATAGTGAAATGACTTCATGCTCAACTAAGAAAAAAGAGCGAAGACAAAGACGACACTACAAACATGCATGCACGAATTTAAGGTACCAGAAAAACACTATCCAAGTTAAAAGATTATGCAGAACGGGTGGGAAAAAGAACAGTTTCACAAAATGCTAGTCTTGCCACTGTATTACATCAAGATCATGCAATAAAACAAAAAAGGCTCGGTGACTAAAGGAGAGTAGTATAGAGCTAGAAATTTGACAACCTTTGATTAGGAGTACTTGTATGGCTTTGCAAAAGGAGATTCTCCCAATTCCGCGGTCTATTGATGAAATTGCGATAAGCTACGTATCCCTTACCATTACATCTCCAATCCTACAATAAGCACGCAGACAAACACAGCTCATCACCACGAAAAAAACATAGGATACTGACGTATTGTCGATAGCATTTACCAATATTATTGAAATTTCATTCCACCAAACTAGTGGCAATAACAAAGCCGCCGGTTTATAAACAATTCCATTTACTTAAGTCGAACTAATTTATTTTAAACTTCACTTTGGCATTTAACATCACTACTGAATCCAGCATTGGTGAATACAGATTAGTCTATCGATAAGGTACTATTACCGGAACATTACTCATCCGATTCACAAATACCTTCCACTCTCGTATTCATACACGAATAAGATGATGTAAAGATTAACAAAAACAAATACTCCTATCGATAATACTAACACCTAAATTCTAACATGTATCAAATTCCGAAAAACAAGTACTCCTATTGATAATACCAACTAATACTAATACTAATACCTAAATTCTTATATGTATCAAATTCAGAAAGTATTTGTAAACCGAATGGAGTACACTAGAGATAACTATTACCAAGACACTACTCTCCGGATTCACAAATACCTTGAACTCTTGTATTCATTTACGATATCGCGAAAATGATGACGTAATTCGATTAATTCTAATCTTATTACCTGAATTCTAACATGTATCGAATACAGAAGGTATATGAATCGGATAGAGTAATTCGTAACGAAATCGAAATCAATTATATCAACACAAAGATCTAAAGATCAGTAATTCAAATAAGACATAATTAAATCAAACAAAATCATATGAAATGAAACGAAATAAAAAAGAGAAAATGATCATACAAATCGTTGATGAACACCAGAATTAGCTTTGCGAAAAAGAAGAAAACGACGAATGCCGACGTAACGGAGATCGGAATCAGATGCGATAGGTTGTAGCAAACAACTGTACACCTCCGGATCATATACATGTTTTTTTTCTTCTTCTTCTTTATGTTGTTGTTGAGCTGATGATGTTGCATCGCCATTGTTGTCGACCTCCATTTTCTCTCTCCTTTGACTTTGAATTTCGTCGTCGGTGTCTAATTCTTGTACGATCTTCGAGTCATTTTGGTCCGCCATACTCGCTCTCCTTAATTTACAAGCTTGCTGATATCAACGTGAGTTAAAGGTGTGGAGAGCCTAAAAAAACATTGAAAGTCCATTTCGTTTCGGTTGTCCATATCCTATTGAGATAACGTGACTCATGTCGGTTCTAAAATGCGTAAAAATAAAATAATAAAAAAAAGTTAGGAAATCCTCGAGTTTTTTGTTTTCTATGATTTACCTCTACACTAGTTTTAAACCCGTGCAAAATTGCACGGGTATGTTTTTGAAACATGATATAACAATAGTGTAATCTATAATTGCTACATCAAAAACTATATTTTTAGCAAATTTTTTTATAAACATAACTTCCCTAACATAAATAATCAATTTAGTTTTCTAAATTACCGTGTAGAAAGCACAACTTTCATTTAAATATTTATTTTTTTATAGCAACAACTATATAATTTTGTTTTTCATACGCGTGCATTTGAAAGGATTGCAAAAAAAGTTTTATCTTTATTACCAACATGTGGAAGTATTTGACTCATCTTAAGCTTAAGACGAATAGTGTCCGTTCTATAGTGTCCGTTTTAAGCAATACTTATTGGTTCAAAGGGGTAATGACATTGCCTCATAAACAGTTCACCTCGCGTCCTCGCCTCATAAACCCGTTCAATAACTTACTGGTTAGTTTTGTAAGTTTGTTTTTCATACCCTATTGTAATTCAAAAAATGGAAATCATATGCAATAACTAATGTAATTTACAATTGAATTGTCATATGTTTAAACCATGGTGAAATTAGCAAGCATTTTACATTCAGAAACACCGATATAGTAACTCTATATTCAAATGAAAAGCTTTTAAAATATGTTTAAAAATAGAGTGAATTAATAATTACAGTCTTTTATAAACCAACTTTCTAAAATTACTCCATTTTGAAAACTTTTTAATAATTTACTCTCATAAAATGTTCTCAGGTAAAAAATTGCACCCAAATATACCATTCCGTTACAATTTCCGTCAAGATTTGAAATCTATTTTTATGACCAAAATGCCCTTCCTCTATTTTACAAACCATTATCCTCTTCTCTCTCCTATACTCTTCACCTAACTTCTATAATTCATCCTCATAATTTCTCCATTTTCCCCCAATAATGGTATGTCTATCTTCTCTTTCATAATCTCACCTTACTTGGCATATTATTCATGAACTAAGTGGTGCAATTAGGGTTCATCTTTTTCCCCAATTAGGCATGCGATTTTGGTGATTATTTTTAGGGTTCATATATATTTATCAATTTGGGTTTCAAACCCAGAAATTAAACTTAGAAAACAAAAATATTAGGGTTAGAAACCCACGTAGTTGAATTACAACCACGTCAGTTAAGGCAATGAACAATTAAATTTGTCAAATTAAACGACTAAACTATGGTTCGCAATTAAATTTATTCGCAATTAAACCCAGAAATTAGGGTTTAAAACATACAAATTAATACCATAACACAAGGGCATATCGGTCATAAAACACAAATTTTCACTTTAAAGCCTATTTGGGTGCAATTTTTGACCTGAGAACATTTTATGCGAGTAAATTATTAAAAAGTTTTCAAAAGAGAGTAATTTTAGAAAAGTGTTTTATAAAAGGCTGTAATTATTAATTTACTCTTATAAATATTATGGTTGATATCAAAAGAATTACGATATACAAATAAAAGTCACTAATTAAAAAAATTATTCTTAAATACCATTAGTAATTAAATTGCATTTGATTTACGTTTATCTATATAGATTAAAATTTACGACTTGTTTTTATCAAAATTTATAATTTTTTTAAAATTTCAAATTTCTATATTTTAGTTGAATTTTCAACACAAAATAGATAAATAACTATATAAAAATCGTAGATAATACTCCATATATCTGACTTACTTATTTTGAGAACTTGTTAATTTATAATTTTGAGAACTTTTATTTTTTTTATGTCCAATAGTAGCTAGCCTTGTAAAACAGGCATTAACACTTGCCATAAAAAAGGCTTTATAAAAAAAATGTGCATACAAAATTCTTTAGTATAAATATTAAACAAAAAATAGTTATTTAACTAAACTATTTCTTCGGATTTTTATTGAAAAACAAATATGATTGGACATGTGGGTCAGATGAACTATATGGTTACATTTATTTTAATTAATGAAGCACGTCGTGATTTTTATTTGAGCACAAAATGTTCTAAGATACGATCCAATTATTTAATTTTCTTTTTCTATATTTTTTTTTATCAATGTCTAGTATTGTTAATGTCCATGGCTTACATTAATTTATTAGTTTGAGACGATCTATTGAGAGACTTATTTTCATTTGAGTTGTCCATCTATTATAATGAGTCATTTATTCAAATTATCATATATTATTAATATAAGCAAAATTTGTTTTAATGAATAATTAAAAGAGAAGTTGTCAACAAAGTGAGATGGAAAAAAACATAAATTCTCATTGAAGACGGACATTATCCGTCAAAAGTTGAAGACGGGTTAGATACAATGAGTAAGAGTAAATAAAGGTTCCTAGAAATTTGTAAATTATTTGTCATATCTAGTCAAATGGGGTAGTATTTGACTCGTTTACTTTTGAAACAGATATACCCATATCAAAAGAGACAAATTGTTGGAAAAATTACAATACATAGAGCTAAACTTGACCGACATCCCAAACACAAATTTTCATTTTAGACGGGTCAACTTATGTTAAAGGAGACTTCCCGCTTCCCAAATACCCAAAACAAAAGCAGATTCAACAACTGGGCCATGAGACTAATGACAGTCATTCATTCACTCGCATATAGCCCAAATCCCCCTAATGAACCACAAAATTTCATCACAATCCTAGCTTCTAATCTTCTATTTCGCCGTCTTTCATCACTACAACTCTTTTATATCTCCTCCATCGTAGATGCCTTGTTTAAAGCTAAATGTTTCTTCCCCATCTCCATGCCGACGATCCACAATGGTGCCACCAAGCTTTGCTTATTTTTTTCGGGTTAGCCATGCATATATAGAAATTAATACCGTAATACAGAGTATTTTTCGGGTTACCCGTCTTTTTTGATATTATATACTTTTTTCATATATCCATCTCCTTATTATCTTTTTTCTATTTTCAATGGTTGTAAACTCAAAAAAAATTCCACTATTTAAAATTTTCAAGTATGGAATGGATTTTTCCAAACCAAAAAAAGATTTATTTATTTATTTTAATGTTTTAAATGTTAGAGGATTAGGGTTTAGGCCGACGGCTACCGTCTAGGGTTTAGAGTATTATGGTTTATTATATATATATCCATGTATTCTAATGACAATCATAACTCAATAATATAACTGTCTTTTATGAATCTTCCCTCCTAAATCTTATCATGGTATCAGAGCCTCTTTCTTGTGGACTCTAAAAAAAAAAATCGCTTCCGCTTTCTTGCCGGTGGGTTATAATCTACGGTACCCACCGGCAGGACTTTGTAGTAAATGATCTTTCAAAAAAAAAAAATAACTACAATTGATAATCATCCAATTTAATGGCACGTAATGTACCATCAATTTGATGATGTCACTTTATATCAATGGTGGTTCTAATTTATGTCTTTGCCATTCAATCTTTAAACGGATGTTTTTCCGTTAATCGAAATTGTCCGATTCTCCAACGACCTTGTGTCAAAACAAATCCAAAAACAAAGAAATAATTTCTTCCTTTTCCTTTGTAATTTGATTAATTGTCTTTTACTTTGTTCAAGGTGGTACTTAAATTAATTTATTTGGAGGTCGAAAAGCTTAACGTTCTCCAAATCTCGAAACTTACGGATTATTTTCCGTTTTACCGAAATTTGTTTAGGTCCGATTAGTGTTCCTAACAAATTATATAATATTCGACAAGTTCGAAAAAAAACTCAACGTTCTTGTTCGAAGTGATCTTTCTAGCGAGTCTTATACTCGTTTCTTTTACCAACCTTGCAAAGACGAAGAACATTAATGAAGATGAAGAAGATGAATATCGAAGATTTTTATTTTCTATTTTGTGCAAACTCATGGAAATTTTAGCAAATTACCATGAGTTTGAGGGGGAATGTTAGAGGATTAGGGTTTAGGCCGACGGCTACCGTCTAGGGTTTAGAGTATTATGGTTTATTATATATATATCCATGTATTCTAATGACAATCATAACTCAATAATATAACTGTCTTTTATGAATCTTCCCTCCTAAATCTTAAGAAGATATTGCATAAAGGTTTGTATTATTGAGTTGTTTCTAATTGATATCAATACAATGAATTTATAGTAGCATAATAAGGAACCCTAATAGTCGTCGTACCGTAGCCGTCACCTTGACGTCTTATACTAAACCCTAAACTCTCTAACATTAAATAAAAGTTAAAATTAATATTTTTGAATTGTTGAATAATTATCTTTTGCATTTATACTATGTCACTTTGTACAGGAAAAATTACTTTTAAGGCTAACATGAAATTGGAAGTCAAAGAAATGCTTTTGTATACAATGACGTGGATTAACCACAAAGCAGGAAATGTTCCTGTTTTAATAGACTTAAGATCTTTAGAAATTATATGATTTAACCCTTAACTTTATACATTAGTGTATACGTTGACCGTATTGATCATCTTTGCTACGTTACGTTAGTTTCTCAATGTATGGTTGATGAGTCACTTGCAAACCATCTCTTTAGCATTCCAATTACTCGACAACCTACTCAATTACTCCTTAGTTCGTCAACTAACTCATTGACTCACAAATTAGTATACGAATCTAACAAACAATTCACGAAATCACCATTATCATTTAATGTTTCATAATGAAGCTTTGTCGTAGTAATTTTTTCTTTGTAATACTGATTTGTGATGGAACTTATAAAGGATGGTAATAAGACAATAATAAAGTTGAATAAAGATCGAAATATGGTTGTTATTAAGCGATAAAGTTAATGCATACTTGCTGGAGGTCATCATGGAGAAATAGATAAGAAGTTTAGGGGTACAACATAAAGTATTAAAAAGAGAGGGGTACAACGTGGAAAACCAAAAAATTGTGGGGTACACCGTAGAATATACCTAAAATTTACTGTGAAAAATTATGATTACTAAAAAAAAGAGGGGTACAACATGAAAAACCGAAAAATTCAGGGGTACACCGTAAAATACCCTAAAATTTACTGTGAAAATTATAATTATTAAATAAGTTTGAGGGCGGAAATTAAAATATCCCAATTGGAGTTAAAGTGGCGCAAAGTTGGTAGTTTTATTTGTCATTATTATTTTTCCTCTTTGTGATAACGTAAAGTTTGGTAAATGTTATTAATTATTTTGGAAAAAAATTAATATAGGGTTTGAGACAAATGAAATATACTACATACAAAGTAGTTTTTAAAACACACGGTCATATTATATTTTACTAAGTCAAGAAGCGAGTGACTTACATGAGATCACGTACTCCCTTTTTTCCATTCATTTGTTTGCCTTTTTATTTTTTTGTAAGGGAGTATCACGTATATTATGGATCTACTGATGAGCATGGTTAAAAGTACCAAACCAAATTCTCTCAATCATTCATCATTCATCGTTCATCATTCATCATTCATCATTCATCATTCATCATTCATATAAAAAAAAAAACATAAAGTTTGAGGAACAATCTAACAATGTCACAAGTCCTGTTTACAACACTATGTACCCATACCCTAATGTGGATATCAAGTGGTGTCAAATGAACCATCGTGTTTGCTATAATACCAAGATATAAATACTCCCTTCTAGTCGGTTATTTCTTCCCTATTTCCTTATTGGATAAATCGGGGTTTCTTCTCTCTTTCTCTTTTTGGATGTGGGGTTGTGTGTTTTGTGTGGTCTAAATTCATTTGTATGTGGGGTAGTGTGTTTTGTGCGATCCAAATTCATTTCCTCAATTTTTGTGTAAAAGGGAAAGGGGAAGAAATGAGTAACTAGGAGGGAGTATATGATACTATGTTAAATGTGAAAAATTGCTCATAAGAAAGTAAATCGGACTTGCAATTACGGAGTATTTTTAAAGTTTTTCCGTGTAAATAGAGACATAAACAAAATAAGATACGATATTAATTACATTCCAACCCAATATCACGAGTAACAAATGTCATCCGTGAATCGTGATAGACTAAACTAACATGGTGCTATCAAATATTAATATATGGGCCTGACTCAAATTTTAATTCCCCTACTACTAAAAGATTAAGATTTATAGTTGTGTTGAGCTTTATACTTATAGCTTATAATATGTTAACTAGTTTTATTGCCCGCGAAATTCGCGGAGCGGTTATAACACGTGGATTTTAGTTTCTCATTTTATTGTTATTCATACATTGTTTTATTTATGTTCAAGACATTCTTTTTATATAATGCTCAAAATTTGAATAATTGTTATATCATACTAAAAACAACAGTCCTCGATCATATGGCACAATGTACTTGTTGAGAGGGGACACTTTATTTTTTACCCACATGGTTTTACATAACTTAAATATAAACTACATATATAGAATGGTATAAAAACATTTGACTTTAAAAATTGATCATGAATCTTTATTATTAATATATCAGTAATAAAGTAATAAAGGAAAACTGAAACTTAACTTTATGGTTAAAAAATAAATGTTTATCCCGAAATCTAATTATTTTATATTCATATATACATATTGTCCCTTAATTTTTTGCATGCATTGTCGTGAGAGTCCAAGTTGAGCCTCACATTAACACCGTCGTATATACAAAGTCTCACCATTTTAAATTAAAAAAATACATCTTACAAAGTATAACGAAGTTAAAAAAAAAATAGGGCAAGTTAAAAAATATTATCTGTAACAACCCGAAATATACCCGATTTTTCTAGTAAAAATATTTACTAACACTTTTCAGTAGAACTTAAGTTTTTAAAATAGGAATTTTTGTTCCGAGTCTTATTTTGAAATTCCGCGTTCGTATTTGGAATTTCTGAGAGATTTCATGAAAAGACCGTTTTTAGTCATCTTTGACTTTTCTTGACAAAATTCGTCTTTGACTTTTCCTTGACTTTTTTAAAGTCGTCATTGACTTTTTCTTGACTTTTAAGTCGTCCTAAACTTTTCTTGACTTTTAAGTCATCTTCGACTTTTCTCGACTTTTCAGTCAACTGTGACTTCCGTTGACTTTTCCCGACTCGTCTCATAAGTATGAAGACCGAAATTTTATTTAAAAAAATAATATTTTTGATTTATTTTTATTTAGATTTATTAAGATTTATCATAATTTAATATAATTATTTTGAATTTATTCGGAATTTAAAGAATAACTTTTACGGTTTTAAACCGAGCGTCATTTAACTATTCCCCGACTCATCGTAAAGCGCGAAACGAACCTAAACTCCGCCTTTGGCAATGATTCCAGCGCCCAGGTCACGTTTTCCCACTCCATTAGATATTTTAATTCTTTTGATTAAAACTATAGATAATATCTATATATGTTTTATTTACTTAGCGATCAGTTAAGAAAATTACGCAATCGTTTAGGCAAAACTGACCCGATATCACCCATACCACACGGTTTTTTCTTCCTCTCTTAGCCTTGATATTTTATTTCTTTTCATTATAATAACATAATATCTTGATATTTAATTCAATTAACTTAATATCTAATTAATTACGGTAATATAATTATTATACCGGGTCAATTCCATAACCACAATTTCAAACCCCAACTCACTAGTTTGCTCTATATTACACGACACTCCTCACCCCCCTTTACTCACAAACAACTTTTCATTTTACAACAAATCAAATTAAGATCAAAATATCACTTTCTTTAATCGTTCTTGATCGTTCTTCGTGTTCTTCGTCGTTCATCATTTGTTCTTCATCTTTCTTGAGCAAAACCTTCATAAAATCTTCGTTTCTTAATTAAATCCATCCTAATTTATATTTCTAGACTCTCCTCTTCGCTCCTCATCTTCCCGTACGGTTTTATTTCAATTCCGTCAAATCGTTTTCAAGACTTTAATTATGGAAAATCATATTTTAAGTTCTAATAATGTTTTCTTGTCATTTCCTATAGGGGAAGATTGAAGACGAGAGTTTGGTGACTCGTATATCTTAGGAGAAGACTAGAAGACGGGTTTCTTAGTTCTTAGTTCTTATTATTTTGGTGCTACTTGATTTTAGCTAGCTAAGGTAACGATTCCGAGTTACTCGACGGATAAATGTTACATAGCTTTGGTTTTTCTTTAGTTTTGGTTCATCTTTAGTTTTTGTTCATATTATTATGATTTTATGATTTTTTAGTTAGTAACATGTTAAGTAGTAGTTATTATGGTGTTTTATGATTTTATAACATGTTGGTTGTTCTTGTTATATTTTTATGATTTCTTCATGATGATGATTTTTGTATGATTGATGGTTGTTTTGATTGTTTAAAAATGGATGTTGTTAATTAAAAACATGTTAGAATTAATGTGGAATTTGGGGTGGTTGTTTTAAGTGGTGGCCGGACATAGTGGTGGTGGTGAACCGGACCAGACCGGCCGGTCCAGGCCGGTTCAGACCCGGTCTGGGCTGGTCCAAGGTGGGTCCGGGTTTTGGTCTTTGGGTTGTGTCGATGTTTGATTGTTATGTTGTGGTTTTGACGGGTTTTAATTATGATAAGCATGCGGGAAATAATTAGAAACGGGTTTTATTAAAATTGTCAAAACAGCCATTTTTAGCCAAAACAGGCCCGTGGGCCCATCCAGGCCCATGTGGGGTCCGGCCCAACTCAGCCCGTGGGTCCCACTTTGGGGCTTGTGACGGTTTTTGAGTTATCGTCATTTTTATCGTGTTTTGTAATATTTAGCAAGTGGGAAATGTTAATAAGTAAAATATTTAATTAAAAAGGTTTTTCATAAATTATTATTTCTCACATGTTAGAAATTATAAAACGAGGTCGTAGTTTAATTGGTTGTCATTTAAGTCAAGCGGGTTTTTGGGTATAATATGATAATTCACATGTTAGAAGTAGTAATAAAATAATATGTAATGAATATGTTGATTTTATGTCTATGTGATAAAGACTCTGCTTCTAGCCGGTTTGATCCAACGGGTTTGGTCAAACTAAGATCTAGTCAGCCCCGATTTGACTGATGACCCGTCGCGGGACTCGGGTCGGGGATTTGTATTCAAGTAAAGTTGTATTTAATTATTGAATTAGCCTTAGTAGATATGAGGCGATATGATATTTGATTATGATTTATATGCAATTAGTCACATGATAGGATGTTTTTCCCGTGACTGTTTTGATTATATGGTTGGTGTCGTGTTGACTAAGTGCCCATAGAGAATTATGAGTATATTGCGTCTTGACCATTCTAATTCTAAATGAGTAGCTTGGACCATGACATTGATAGGCAGGTACTGTCTTTAACGAGTATATAGTTCATGGTTAATAGCTTTTGTGTCACTGGCTTGGGCCTTTTGATACAAAGCCGGGGGCATGGCGTCCTAAGAGTTCCGCTTTGGGAAGGGAGCCAGCTTAAGTACTAGCCATCTCTGCTTAGGGGGTCGCCTAGTAGAGTTTCTCATAGACGGTTATGTCATGGGACGGGGAACGGAATAGCTGTTGTCGCTAGGTCTGATCAGTCTACGACTAGGATGTTTTCCTACCTTGTGGTATAGCCTCGAGTTACAATCGACTATGGACGGTACTAGGAACTTATGCCTGTTTGTAGACGTATTGGTCTTTCATGTTTGTATGATTCTATGAGTTCTAGAAGGTGAGATGCCAGCCGGCTAGGATTGATAGAGTTT
>JAIUZE010045511.1:0-11968 GCA_022085475.1 Heliosperma pusillum | reverse complement strand
TTTACAAGTGATCAGTATCAATAGTGGTTTCCCCGACTAGAGAGTAACTTAACTGGTAAACGAATCTTTATTCGAGCATGGTCATGCATTTCAGTTAAAGCTCCTCGAGTGGCCCTGAGAAATAACATAACCTGATAAAGGTTGGATATTTTCTTCAACTCGAATCTTGCAGATACAAGCGCAGTATGAAATGACCCAGTAAAAATCTACTTAGCCTCATGTTACGGTCGACCATGAGAAAGAAACCAAAGTCACCCAAAAACTGCCTTAATCTCAAGAGACAGTAGGTAGTCAAAACGAATCGACTCTAGGAAACACTATGGATGTCCTATCACGACCTGGCACCTAATGTTATGAAAACATTAGGACTCTATAACGTTCGTCACAAAAGTCACGCGCCAGTATAATATAACCAGCATCTGTGATCGATCACGTCCAACAGCTTTGACTTATGGCTCGTTGAACCCACCATCAATCGACTTCACAGAATAATTGCCAGAGTTATCAGCTCATGTAGGCGATTACGGACCAAAACAAATATAATGTAATTCAGTTAACTTTGTGGTGTTCAATGTTGTCAGTACAACCCACATGAAAAACAAAATATAAAACAAAACGATGATTTCATAGATAGTTTTTATGAAAAAGATATAGGTGTCTAATCCATATAAAACAACTAATACAACTCAGGAACACGTTTGATTCCCATGGAAATAACGTGCCCTTCATGCTTATCATATCTCAATGGTTTAGTGAGAGGATCTGCGACGTTATCATCCGTAGCAATCTTGTTTATCACTATTTCCCTTTGCTCCACGTAATCTCGGATCATGTGAGCCTTCCGTTGTACATGCCTAGACTTGTTGCTGGACTTGGGCTCCTTAGCCTGGAAGATGGCACCACTATTATCACAATAGATGGTGATCGGGTCATCCGAAATAGGAACTACAGTTAGTCCTTGTAAGAATTGACGCATCCATATAGCTTCCTTCGCAGCCTCTGAAGCAGCATAGTACTCGGATTCAGTCGTAGAATCTGCTATAACAGTTTGTTTGGAGCTTTTCCAGCTGACCGCAGAGCCATTAAGAGTAAAAACGAATCCAGACTGAGATTTCGAGTCATCTCGATCCGTTTTGGAAGCTCGATTGAGTAACCGATGCGCATAGCTCAGTGTCACCTCCATAAGCAATACCAATCCTTAGTCCTCAGTAGTACTTATGGACTATTCTTAACAGCCATCCGGGTGTTCACCTGGATTGCCTTGGTACGGACTCGTCATACTCAATGTATATGCCACGTCCGGGCGTGTGCAAATCATGGCATACATGATCGATCCAATAGCTGATGCATAAGGAACACGACTCATGCGCTCGACCTCTTCCGATGTCTTGGGTGCCTGAGCTTTACTCAAATGCATCCCAGAAATCATTGGAAGGTTCCCCTTCTTGGAGTTGGTCATGCTGAACCTCTCAAGAATCTTATCTATATAAGACTCATGACTGAGGGATAACATCCGTCGTGATCTATCTCTGTAGATACGGATCCCCAAAATTCTTTGTGCCTTGCCCAGATCTTTCATCTGGAAATGGTTCTTTAACCAAACTTTTACCGAAGTTAAGAGAGGTATGTCATTCCCAATAAAGAGTATGTCATCAACATACAATATTAGGAATACAATCTTGCTCCCACTCGACTTGATATATAAGCATGGTTCCTCGACCGATCGAGTAAATCCATTCTCTTTTATCACCTGGTCGAAACGATGATTCCAACTCCGAGAAGCCTGCTTAAGTCCATAGAGGGAACGCTTAAGCTTGCATACCTTCTTAGGATTTTTAGGATCAATGAAACCTTCGGGTTGTACCATGTACAACTCCTCCTCCAAATAACCGTTTATTTCAAAGGCGGTTTTCAGTCCATTGCAAATTTCATAGTAGGGAAAAGCGGCAATCGCTAAGATATCCGGAATGGAACGCAGCATGACTACGGGTTGCAAAAATTCACATAATGCAATCCGGTGCACTTGGTGAAACCTTTTGCACTAGTCGTGCCTTGTAGGTATCCGGTTGTCCTTATAAAGAAGGCTTTATTTGTAACAATTTGGCACTGAAGAGGCCGAAAAACTTATTAGGTAAGTCAAACCAGATCCCATACGTCATTCTCATACATTAGAGTCATCTCGGATTGGCATGGCCATCCAGCCATAGCTTAGAGTCGGAAAGGTAATGGCACCTTATGGTAGCGGTGTCGTTACTCTCTAGGAGTAAAACGGTCATCTCTCTCATTCTCCCGACCATACCAATGGATCTGTCTGGAGGAATGGAGACTCTACCCGACCTTCTAGGTTCCTCAGGAATATTTACCGCAGCCGATGATGAAGGAACAGTTTCCTCCATTGGTTGCTCGGTTGTTGGTTCTTGAATCTCCGACAGATCGAAGGTTCCATTACTTGTCCTATTCTCGAGAAATTCTTTCTCTAAGAACGTCGCACTAGCCGCAACAAACACTCGATGTTCGGTAGGCGAGTAAAAGTAATGACCAAACATCCCTTTTGGATAACCAATAAAGTATGTCTTGACCGATCGTGGGCCGAGCTTATCGTCAGGTCTCCACTTGACATAAGCCTCGCAGCCCCAAACCCGAATAAAGGACAAGTTAGGGACCGTTCCCTTCCATAATTCATATGGAGTCTTGTCTACAGCTTTAGACGGACTTCGGTTAAGTATTAGAGCAGCTGACAAAAGAGCATAACCCCACAATGAATCAGGTACAACCGTGTGACTCATCATGGATCGAACCATATCAAGTAATGTTCGATTTCTCCGTTCGGACACACCATTCAATTGTGGTGTTCCAGGTGGAGTTAACTGTAGTACTACACCACAGTCTTTGAGGTGTTGATCAAACTCATTCGAAAGATATTCGCCACCACGATCTGAACGTAGTGCTTTAATCTTTCTATCCAGTTGGTTTCAACCTTATTCTGGAATTCCTTGAACTTGTCAAAGGACTCACTTTTATGCTTCATTAAGTAGACATATCCATATCTACTCAAATCGTCCGTGAAAGTGATAAAATATCTATAGCCATCTCTAGCGTTGATTGACATAGGTCCACACACATCAGTATGTATGAGTCCTAATAGGTCAGCAGCGCGCATTCCAACACCTTTGAAGGAAATTCGAGTCATTTTGCCTATGAGACATGATTCACACGTGCCAAAAGATTCATAGTCAAATGGGGAGATAGTCCCATTGTCAATGAGCTTCTTCACGCGTTTTTCATTTATGTGTCCCATACGGCAATGCCATAAATAGGTTTGATCTTTGTCACCAACCTTTGCTTTCTTACTACTCACATGCATTATATCTGTGGTTTGATCTAAAACATAAATCCCATTCATGGAAACTGCTTTACCATAAATCATTTCGTTTAAAGAGAAAATACAGCTATTATCCTTTATTACAAACGAAAACCGTCCTTATCAAGTACGGAAACTGAAATAATGTTTTTAGATAAACTGGGTACATAGTAACAGTTATTCAGAAATAACTCAAATCCACTCGGGAGTTGGATTACATATGTTCCCACTGAAACGGCAGCTACTCTTGCTCCATTCCCCACTCGCAGGTCCACATCACCCCTTGCGAGAGTTGTGATGTTTCTTAGGCCCTGCAAATGATTGCACAGATGAGAACCACAACCAGTATCTAATACCCAAGTTCCGAAACTTGCATGGTTAATCTCAATCATATGAATAAAAGAAGAAGACATACCAACAGGAGAGACGCGGCCTGCTTTTATGTCCTCACGGTACACGGGGCAGTTCCTCCTCCAATGCCCAAACTTGTGGCAATGGTGGCACTCCACGTTACCTTCATCGCTCTTTGTCTTGCCTTGTGAGCTACCGCTAGTCTCACCAGGCCCACTCTTGCCTTGCCCTGGCTTTTTGAATTTCGGCTTCCCTACAGCTAGGTTGGCCTTAGCCTTGCCCTTACCTTTGCCCTTGTTGGCAATCATGAGAACGTCCTGTTTCAGACTCCCACTCAATTTCAGATCACTCTCTGTCTGTACGAGGAGTGAGTGGAGCTGATGAAGACTCTTCTTCATATCATTCATATAGTAATTTGCCCTGAAAAGGGCAAAACCATCATGAAGTGAATGAAGAACGCGGTCTATGACGATCTTCTCATCGATTTTGCAACCAAGTGCCTCCAGTTTCTCGACATTCTCAATCATGTCAAGAATGTGTGGGCTAACTGCTTGGCCCCTCTGGAGTTTCGCTTCAAAGAAGCGACAGGTATGCTCATAGCTAACGATCCTCGGAGCTTTCGAGAACTCGTTAGAGAGCGTGGTGAAAATCTTGTTTGCACCATGGGCAATGAATCGCCTTTGCAAATTTGATTCCATTGAAAAGATGAGTACGTTCTTTATCGCACCCGCCTCCATTACGAAATCACTATAAGCAAGTGATTCATTTGCTCCTGCATTGGGGCCTGGGTTTGGCGGTAGTGGCTCAGTCAAGTACTTGAGCTTACCGTCAGCAATGGCAGCATTCCGTAATGCCGCCTCCCAGTCCGCAAAGTTGGACCCGTTATTCTTCAGTCGCGTTGACTGATTCATAGTGTCCATGAACATCTTAAGCCAGGACTCACGTCCGAGCGTGGCACTTGGCATTGGGTCATCAGTATGGCCAGCCATTTTTGTTATTTAGCAGTTATATCTGTATATAAGACTGTGAAAAAGAAAATAAATATGATAAGTATTCATCGTTTTAAATTTGAGTCAAATGAAAAACTGTTTAATGCGATGACTCGTGCATTTATACAATTGACCTCCCTCAAGAATTATATAAATGATCCCAAGACTCAATTTCTGTAAATTGATAAGCCAACCACTTGGCTAATTCTACTTTTAGAATTCCTGGTCGATAAATTTCTGTAAATTCTATCTTTAGTCCATCATAATCACGAGATATTACTCGTACTATAATGTTGAGATAAAATAGGTCAACACTCACTACTTACCCAACGTAGAAGGGGTCATATTATGACTTACGACGAAGAAGGGGCTCATAGTAGTTTTCCCTATAAAGACTAATCTCAATTTTAATTTATAGGGGAAGGTCCCATCATCTTAACTTAAATTCATTTTAAGTGAACGAATGTCTAGCAACTCGAGAATGATCTAACTAAGGTGATGGCCCTAAAAGCGAGTGACATCTGTATGTCCATGATTAAAATATTCAACCTATATGAATCATTTTACATGCATTTTATTAGGTTTAGGTGGTTTGGTTTAGGCGGAATATGATGCAATTATATCTATCATGTGATGGAAAGCAAACGAGAATGAAAAACGTAAAAAGGAAAAACTTGTCCTAGTGTGGCCTATCCTACCAAAAAGAATAAATACAACTCGGAATCCAACTGATTGGACCCTCGAAGCTTGACTTGATCACCCTTCTTGGTCCATGTAGCGGGAGTGAGCTCCAATCTCCATCTTTAGTCTTCTTTGAAATTACAACAAATAAAATTACATTGATCCTATTTATTACATACTAATTTCAAAACCCAAAACTAAAAATAATGGAGATTCAAGATCTCAAAATACATCCAAGACTATGTTACCATCATTACGGTAACACAATCTACTAAGGCCACACTAAGTTACAACTGATTGTAAAAATACGTTAAAAATTCATTCAAACATTCCAAAAACATTATAAAAGCACCAACTAAAATAAAACATGCAAGACATAATACATTTATTACGATGTTTTATTATCCAAACCACCCTTTTAACATAGATTATAATTATGTGGTGATTCTGTAATTACCCACATCAATTACAATCTCGATTCATTTTACTGATAAATTGAACCATCCTAAAACATTTCAAACTGCTTTAAAAAGTAAGATATTTAGCATATGTGAACCGTTTCACATTAATTATACACAATCCGAATGATGTACAATTAAAGGCCCAAAAAACTTTGAATACGGCAGGAAAAACAGTAATTTTTCAGCAAAAAAATTTCAGCAAAAATGGTCCTTATCGACATAATAGGGAAAAATTAATATCCTTTCAAATGATAAACTCATTCAACATCATTTCCATTTTCATTTTAATCTAATCTTTATTAAATTAAAACATCTACAAATCTATTGTATGTTATTTTAACAGATTAAAATAACAAAACAAATCTAAATCAAAACGAATACGAAAGGAAATACGATTCTGAAAGTAGCTCGATCGAGAAGAAGTTAAACAATTAGGTCTCTCGATCGAAAAGAAAATGTGTCGATCGAGTATACTGTTTACTCGATCGACTAATTCTTCCTAGTCGACAAACAGGGACCTCGATCGAGTAAAAACATCACTCGATCGAGAACCTAAAGTCCTCGATCGAGCGAATCATGCTTCTCGATCGACCTACAATTTGAGGAAAAACAAAACTGCTCGATCGAGACACAACGAGAACTCAATCGAGACAATAACTCTCAAAAACCACTCGATCGAGACACTCAAGTCCTCGATCGAGACAAACACACAGCGAAAAACAGTTTCGGTTTATGAAATCAAATTAAAACAATTTCGTGGCCTAGGCTCTGATACCACTTGTGGGAAATCGGTATTACCACAATACAATTATTATAGGATTATAACGAAAAGTAATAATTTGATTATCGAATCATAAACGAAAACAAGGAAATAGAGATTTAGAAATCAACCTCCGGTCCTAGCAATAGGCGTAAAGAACAGAGATATCAAGGTAGATATCCTCCTAATCGTTGCACCCAAGATGCTCCGAGAAATACCCTTTTCTTTTGCTAGAAAGAGAACCTTTTACACGATCTCACTGATGAGAAGAAGGTTTTGTGTTTTTGTGAAAAGTTACTGTTAACTTTTCTTTTGTGTGAATGATAGAGAGGCAGCAAGTGAGAATTAGGTTAGAAATAAAATTCTGAATTTCTCTTCCTTATCCCTGCTTCTCACGGCTTAACTGGGTTTTATATGAGGAGATTTTTGTCTCCTCAAAATAACTACCCATTGACTAAAAACCGAGTGTATCTGGATACTTTCGTTTTTTGTCATTTTAGCTTCCAATATAATGTAATATATTATAATTGTCGTTTTACATGGACCGACATCATTATAATATATCATTAATTATAAATATCCGTATATTTATAATTTGCCAATTAATTATAACGGTTTATGTTTAATTAGCTTACATTATATACAACAATTAAATATAACATTTTATATTCAATTTAAGAATTACAGTTAATTCGTCTCAGCTAACTTTATTTAATCATTATTAAATAATCATATCATCATCACATTGACTAACCTTTTAGTCAAAAACACCGACTAACCTTTTAGTCATTTAATAAGGCATCAATATGATTATTTTCTCAAATAATCACATCTCTCAATCACATCCTTTAGGTTTGACTTTTAGGGACCAGTTGATCACCGCCATCTGTATGACAATAACGTCAAACTTATCTAGCAAGCCAACCATTATTGATAAACGTTAATCAACTGATTATTATACAAAGTATACCCAGTGAACCTACAGAGATTTATTTATGTTATTGCACTAACTGTGGAGGACACTGGCTCCAACACTGTGGTCAAACGCTACTTTAAAATTTGGAACGCCGTTTCACAACTCTCATCCCAACAAAACCTGTTCTCCTTCCTCATCAACGTCGTCATAGGTCTAGCTATCGTTGAGAAATCCTTCACCAACCTCCTATAATACCAAGCCAAACGCAAAAAACTCCTCACCTCCGCTACATTCTTTAGTGCCTCCCAGTTAGACACCGCCTCAATCTTACTCGGATCCACCATTACCCCTTCCTTCGATATCACATGCCCCAAAAACGCCACCTTCTCTAACCAGAACTCACATTTAGACAACTTAGCATACAACTGGTTATCCCTCAACGTCTGAGCACGATCCTCAAATGCTTCGCATGCTCTTTCTTAATCTTAGAGTAGACTAAGATATCATCAATAAACACCATAACGAACATGTCCAAATATAGACTGAATATCCAATTCATAAGGTCCATGAATACCGCTGGGGTATTAGTTAACCAAAATGGCATCACCACATACTCATAATGCCCGTACCTCGAACGAAACGTCGTCTTCGGAAAGTCACTATCCCGTATCCTCAGCTGATGATACCCCAACCTCAAATCTAACTTTGAGAACACTCCAACCCCACTTAACTGATCAATCAGGTCATCAATCCTAGGTAATCGATACCTATTCTTCATTGTCACATGGTTCAACTCACGGTAGTCAATGCACAACCGTAAGCTACCATCCTTCTTCTTCACGAACAAAAATGGTGCACCCCACGGAGATAATATAGGTCTAATGTATCCCTTATCAAGTAACTCATTCAGCTTCTTCTTCAATTCCTCGATCTCCTTCGGTCCCATGCGATACGGGGCCTTAGAGTTGGTCTCGTACCCGGCTTCAATTCCAAGCTAAAATCAACATTCCTCCTTGGAGGTAACCCCGATATCTCGTCAGGAAACACATCACCAAACTCTCTCACCACTTCAATATAGTCTGTTGTCGACTCCTCAACTCAGGTATCCCTTACATGACACAATATCATAGGGTAACCCTTCCTCATATAGGTCTTCAATGTAATCGCTATAATTAAATTCACCTTGGGCTTCACCATGAACTCTCGGTAAGACACTCTAACTCCCTTGGGACCCTTCAACGACACCTTCTTTTGATGAAAATCAATATTAGCCCTATACTTACTCAACCAGTCCATCTCGACTATGACCTAAAACCCATCCAACGGAAACTCAAACAAATCTACTGGAGAATCTACCTCCCCTATAATCATAGATACACCCCTTTACAATATATTAATAGATACAGACTCTCCTCAAGGTATAAACACTTCATCATTTACAGACTCACTAGCTCCCAACCCCAACAACATAGCATGGCTCCTCGAAATAAAAGAAAGGGTTGCCCCCGAATCGAACAACACAAAGGAAGGAACATTAGGAACAAAGAAAGTACAAGTAACCACCTGAGCATCCGCCTCCGCTGTCTGCTTGCCCATCATAAACAGTTTACCACTGTTTTTCTGCCCACTTCCCTGTACCGTGCTCGCCGATGCAACCGTCTTCGAAGCTGTACTCAGGTTATCCCCTTGATTGTTGTTGTTGTTGTTTTTCTGCCTCTGATAACCACCGTAGCGGTTAGAGAAACCGTCGGTCCTGCTCTGACTCCCCTGCCGGTTATACGAACCTGCAGGTCGATTGCTGGCCATACTCTGCGAATAGCTCCTCTGATGTGAAGATTGGTAACCCCCACCACCTCCTTCGGATGGACACTCAAACCTCTTGTGACCCGAACCGCCACAACCAAAGCACTTCAATGTCGAAGTCTCATTAGTCGCCCTAACACGCACTATATCCTCCCGAGTGCTGTCCCCCACGGTAGCCACCTCCACCAGAATAAGATCTGGCCTGAGAATAGTTATGTGACACCCTCAAATTTGCGGAAAGAAAAAAATAATTTAACTAAATAAAAGATGATAATACATAACGAAGGTGTCTTAAATAAAAAGGTTCAACAAAAAGGAAATAATATTATACAAAAGAAATATCCAAAACGGGAGACATATTTCCCGTATAAATACGTAAATAAAAGAGTGTATAATAATATACAATCTAAGAACCGAATATAGGTCCAAGGTAAATACTTCACTCGCTAGCTCGTCAATGTACCCAAGTATGCATCACGAACCTGCCAACCGCATTAATATAAACACGGAAGCCACAGTCAGTGGGGAGTAACTCCGAGTTCTCCCAGCCACGAAATGTCGAGTTTAATTAAACATGAATAACATAAAAGCAATTTATATGGAAAATACAAAACCTTAACATATATGATATGCTTTTCATGTTATGAAACAATTAACTAACATATAACCTAGCATATGAAAGCTATCATGTGAATCCGATAATAAACTATAACACGAGGTAGGGAAGCTGGTATGCTAGCTCAGAGGTTACCGTTAACATGGCCATGATACACTCACACCCTAATCCAACATAATATCATGTGAATCAGTTAACAACCGGTAATCCAAAACTCTATAACCTTAGCCGGGGCTTGATCTAACCTTTAAGATTAAAGAATCATACAAACATGAAAGACCAATACTTCTACAAACAGGCATAAGTTCTTAGTCCAGTCAATAGTCGACTTCTGTAACTCGAGGCTATACCACAAGGTAGGAAAACATCCTAGTCCTAGACTGATCAGACCTAGCGACAAAAGCTATTCCATTCCCCGTCCCATGACATAACCGTACATGAGAAACTCTACTAGGCGACCCCCTAAGCAGAGATGGCTAGTACTTAAGCTGGCTCCATTCCCAAAATGGATTAGGTAGCCATGCCCCGACTTGGAGATAAGCCCCCCAGGCCGTGACACAAAAGCTATCAAGCTGTGAACTCCATATGCTCGTTAAAGACAGTACGGCCTATCTATGTCATGGTCCAAGATACTCATTTAGAATTAGAATGGTCAAGACGCCATATACTCGTAATTCTCTATGGGTACTTAGTCAACACGACATATATCATACAATCAAACCGTCACAGAAACAATTTCCTATCATGTGACTAATTGCATATAAATCATATTCAAATATCATATCGCCTCATAACTACTAAGGCTAATTCATTAATTAAGTACAACCTTACTTGAAGACAAATCCCCGACCCGAGTCCCGCGACGGGTCATCAGTCAAAACGGGGCTGACTAGATCTTAGTTTGACCAAACCCGTTTGGTCAAACCGGCTAGAAACAGAGTCTTTACCACATAGACTTGAACACAAAAATCATCATATTCAATACATGTTATTTTATTAAAACTTCTAACATGTGAATTATTTAATCTTACTAAAAACCCGCTTGACTTAAAGGATATAAATTTAAACTACGATCTCGTATTATAATTTCTAACATGTGAGAAATAATAATTTTATGAAAACCTTTTAATTAAATATTTTACTTATTAATATTTCTCACTTGCTAATTATTACAAAACACGATAAATTAACACTAAACTCAAAAACCGTCACAAGTCCAAAGAGGGACCCACGGGCTGATTTTGGGCCGAGACCAAACCGGACCTGGACTGGGCCCACGGGCCTGGTTTGGGCTGTTTTGATAAAATTTCTAAAACCGTTTTCTTAATATTTTCCCGCATGCTTAACATATTTAAAACCCGTCAAAACAACAACAAAACAATCAAACATCGACACAACTCCCAAGCCAACTCACGGACCCACCATGGACCAACCCAGACCGGCCTGGACCGGGCCTGAACCGGCCTGAACCGGCCTGGTTTTGGGCTGGTTTGGGCTGGTTTTTTAGCCATACTCCACGGTTCCACCAACATCAAACACCAAATTAATTCCAACATGTTTTTAATTAACAAACAACCATTTTAACAACCAATTTAACCATCATACTTATAAAAAACATGATTATGAACAAATCATTTAAATATGTCAAGAAGACTAAACATGTCATAAATTCATACAACATAACAAAATCATAACTACCTATCATGTTACTACTAAAACCATAAATCATAATAACATGGACAAAAACAAAAGATGAACCAAAAACAAAAGAAACAAAAGCTATGTAACATTAATTCGTCGAGTAACTCGGAATCGTTACCTTAGCTAGCAAAATCAATTAGCACCAAAAAAATAAGAAGTATAAAGAAAAACCCGTCTACTAATCTTCACCCAAAATATACGAGTCACCAAACTCGTATTCAAAATCTTCCCCTTATAAGAAATGACAAGAAAAACATTATTAGAATTTAAAACTTGATTTTCCATAATTAAAGTGTTGAAAACGATTTTGACGGAATTGAAATTAAACC
>JAIUZE010045510.1:0-19599 GCA_022085475.1 Heliosperma pusillum | reverse complement strand
ACTCGTATTCAAAATCTTCCCCTTATAAGAAATGACAAGAAAAACATTATTAGAATTTAAAACTTGATTTTCCATAATAAAAGTGTTGAAAACGATTTTGACGGAATTGAAATTAAACCGTACTTGAAGATGGAGAGCGAGGAGGAGATTCTAGAAATATAAGTTAGGACGGATTTAATTAAGAAATGAAGGTTTTATGAGGATTTTGCTCAAGAACGACGAAGACCTGATGAAGAACGACGAAGAACGTTCAAGAACGATGAAGAACGATTTATTTGATCTTAAGGTTGCTTGTGTTTTTTTTGGGTAAAATGAAAAGTTGTTTGTGAGTAAAGTGGGGTGAGGAGTGTCGTGTAATATAGGGCAAACTAGTGAGTTGGGTTTTGAAATTGTGGTTATGGAATTGACCCGGTATAATAATTATATTACCGTAATTAATTAGATATTAAGTTAATTGAATTAAATATCAAGATATTATGTCATTATAATGAAAAGAAATAAAATATCAAGGCTAAGAAAGGAAGAAAAACCGTGTGGTATGGGTGATATCGGGTCAGTTTTGTAAACGATTTGCGTAATTTTCGTTAACTGATCGATAAAGTAAATAAATATCTAGATAGTATTATTAGTTTAATCAAAAGAATTAAAATATCTAATGTGAGTGGAAAACGATGACCTGGGCGCGTGACTCATGCCAAAGTCGAGTTTCGGTTTCGTTTCGCGCTTTACGATGAGTCGGGAATAATTAAATGATGTTCGGTTAAAACCGTAAACGTTATTCTTTAAATTCCGAAAAAATTCAAAATAATTATATTAAATTATGATAAATCTTAATAAATCTAAATAAAAATAAATCAAAAATATTATTTTTTTAAATAAAATTTCGGTCCTCAAACTTATGAGGCGAGTCGGGAAAAAGTCAACGGGAGTCAAAGTTGACTGAAAAGTCGAGAAAAGTCGAAGATGACTTAAAAGTCAAGAAAAGTTTAGAACGACTTAAAAGTCAAGAAAAAGTCAATGACGACTTTAAAAAGTCAAGGAAAAGTCAAAGACGACTTAAAAGTCAAGAAAAGTCAAAGATGACTAAAAACGGTCTTGTCATGGAATCCCTCAAAAATTCCAAATACGAACGCGGAATTTCAAAATAAGACTCGGAACAAAAAATTCTATTTTAAAAACTTAAGTTCTACTGAAAAGTGTTAGTAAATATTTTTACTAGAAAAACTGGGTACTTTTCGGGTTGTTACAATCACCCCTCCTTTTAAAAAGTTTCGTCCTCGAAACTAGAAGAAGGAACGTAACATATATGTAGGTCTATTTCAAAACTGTTAAAATATACTTGTAATAAAATATAGGATCTTATCTACGGAACGGCAGGTTCTCGTCAGCAGTCAGGAATATCGACGTCCCAAGTAAAGACTTAAAAATATACATTTTCGCATCAATAAATGAGAAAACTAGTTATCGAACGTCTCCAATAACAAGTCTCAACACTCCTTGACGGTAAAATACTTGAAATCATAAAACATTTCTAAAAGCTTTTAATTCAAAAAATTCTATAGTAAAAGTAATAACACTACTATCTATACCTAAAACTTCTAACTAAAGCTTCTAATATCCTATCTATACGAGATGATAATTGATAGAAGGAACGAAATATTCGAAAGAATAATCGAATAGAAAGAAGAAAGAAAGAAGGAAAGAATAAAGAAAAACGAAGGACGAACCCCAATACTATCTTCCCTCTATGAAAATTCTAATGTCGACAGTAACTCGACAATACTAACTGTACAAGTAAACTAGTCCTCAAGGGAGTGCAATATATCCTCAACATTTCAATCATCGGATTCCTACCAAAATATTTCCTAAGCATGCCACATCGAGTAGCAATTCCCAATTATTCCAATTCAATTAAAATCTTCTAAGGTCCATCAAAACTATTATTGGAAATCACCATCAAAAATATTTATAAATAAGGAAATAAAACCGCTAACAACCACCAAGTAAAGGACTTACTATGAAATCCTTTAATCCAATTTATTCCTAAAATTCATTACTCAAATTATTTACAATAAACCTTCCCATCCTCAAAAGTTAAATCTCGAAACCTCAAAGAGATTTAGTCACACAAAACTCGATTCACTTAACTTTTGCCAAACATCGGCCAATGCGACCGTAATCGATTTATCTATTTTTTTCCAAATTATTAATACATCGGTTTTCGCTTATGTCGATATTCCTCAAGTAGTCATCATATCCTAATTCCACAACGTATTTATTCCCGTTAGGGTCCAACATTTAACGACAACAAATTCCCAAGTAACATTAAAAATCACTCAACTTTCTAACCATAACTACAACTATTATTAAGCTTATTTCGATCCTCAAAAGATATTGCAACTTCAAGCTTTCATATTTTAAACCCACTAGGAGAATTTCATCCTAAGTTTATCCTCAAATCCTCATAATTATCTAAACACGGAACTAGCTTAATAGGATGGTTAGTTACCATATTCGAAACTTCTTATTTACTCCAAAATAGACATATCATAAGCATGGTCTTCAAACCAATACTAAACTTCTAAGTCCAAAAGACTAAAGTACTAATGAGTTAAGAAGTCCTAGCCAACTCATTCGATCTTACACCATCGAATATCATGAACTATTTACACACCGTTCATGACAAGTATCTAGCATTAAAATCATTAAACATACCTTACCACACCTTTCTCAAGGATACCAACTCTCACAACCATAGAGTGAAATTAGATCTATACTATTTTCCCCAAATCACAAGTTCATTCTAACAAACACTAATATTCCACAAGATTCAAAGTTCTTCCGACTAAGTATAATATACCACAATCCGATGGTGATGACATCCATAAAAAATGTTACAAGAGGGAGGTAAGGATACCAATGGTATAATGGAGGAACTATTAAGAGTACTTTCCAAGAGGTAAATAGGTTGGAGGAGAAAGAAGCACCTAGATAGAAGGAAGAGGCAAAATATTATAAGAACGAGAGAATTCATAGATGAAGAAGGAATTCACTTCAATTAGGCTTATAACTCTTCAAATCTTCGGTAGAGGATACTCCTTCTAGGTAACACATATTCCACCATAAGGCGTAATATTGCTCCTAGCAATTTGGCTAGCCACCCAAGCATAGCCTCCTTGGCCATTGTCTTCTCTATGAGGAGGGACCTGGTTGGTACCAACAACGATCTCTTCTACACGAGGTCCAACCATCTTCATAAGAGACAAAACAAATTAAGTTACTCCTAACAATTAGCATAAACAAATAGACTACAACATAAATCCTAATCTACCCATCCTACCATTCTATCTCACAAGTTTATTATTTTATTAAGGTCAAGTTATTTATACAAGGGTACACAAATGTGCGTCGGGAGCAAAAATGCTCTGATACCAACTGTGACACCCTCAAATTTGCGGAAAGAAAAAAAATAATTTAAATACATAATGAAGGTGTCTGAAATAAAAAGGGTCATTACAAAAGAAATTTAATATTATACATAAAAATTATACAAGGACGGGAGACATATCTCCCGTATAAATACGGAAATGAAAGAGTGTATAATAATATACAATCTAAGAACCGAATATAGGTCCAAGGTAAATACTTCGCTCGCTAGCTCGTCAATGTACCCCAAATATGCATTCACCACATGTTCGACCGCATTAAATATAAACACGGAAGCCACAGTCAGTGGGGAGTAACTCCGAGTTCTCCCAGCCACGAAATGTCGAGTTTAATTAAACATGAATAACATAAAAGCAATGTATATGGAAAATACAAAACTTCAACATATATGATATGCTTTTCATGTTATGAAACAGATAACTAACAAATAACCTAGCATGTGAAAGCTATCATGTGAGACCGATAATAAACTATAACTCGAGGTAGGGAAGCTGGTATGCTAGCTCAGAGGTTTCTCTCAGAAACATGGCCGTGATACACTCAAACCCTAATCAACACGTAATCATGTGAATCAGTTAACAATCGGTAATCCAAACTCTATCAATCTTAGCCGGCTTGCATCTCACCTTCTAAAACTCATAGAATCATAAAACATGAAAGACCAATACTTCTACAAACAGGCATAAGTTCCTAGTGCAGTCAATAGAAGACTTCTGTAACTCGAGGCTATACCACAAGGTAGGAAAACATCCTAGTCCTAGACTGATCAGACCTAGCGACAACAGCTATTCAATTCCCCGTCTCATGACATAACCGTACACAAGAAACTCTCTAGGCGACCCCCTAAGCAGAGATGGCTAGTACTTAAGCTGGCTCCCTTCCCAAAGCGGAACTCTTAGGATGCCATGCCCTGACTTGGGGATAAGCCCCCAGGCCCGGGACACAAAAGCTATCAAGCGGCGAACATATACTCGTTAAAGATAGTACGGGCCTATCAATGTCATGGTCCAAGATACTCATTTAGAATTAGAATGGTCAAGACGCCATATACTCATAATTCTCTATGGTTACTTAGTCAACACGACACCAACCATATAATAAAACAGTCACGGGAAAAACATCCTATCATGTGACTAATTGCATATCAATAATAATCACATATCATATCGCCTCATATCTACTAAGGCTAATTCATAATTAAATACAACCTCACTTGAAGACAAATCCCCGACCCGAGTCCGCGACGGGTCATCAGTCAAATCGGGGCTGACTAGATCTTAGTTTGACCAAACCCGTTGGATCAAACCGGCTAGAAACAGAGTCTTTATCACATAGACATAAAATCACATATTCATTACATGTTATTTTAATAAAACTTCTAACATGTGAATTATTAAATATTACGTAAAACCCCGCTTGACTTAAATGATATCCAATTAAAATACGATCTCGTCTTATAATTTCTAACATGTGAGGAATAATAATTTTATGAAAAACCTTTTTAATTAAATATTTTACTTATTAATATTTCCCACTTGCTAAATATTACAAAACACGATAAAAATGACGATAACTCAAAAACCGTCACAAGTCCCAAAGTGGGACCCACGGCTGAGTTGGGCCGGACCCCACATGGGCTTAGATGGGCCCCACGGGCTTGTTTTGCTAAAAATAGCTGTTTTGGCCTTTTTTAACGGTTTTACTAAAAACCGTTTCTAATTAATTCCCGCATGCTTTAACATAATTAAAACCCGCCAAACAACAATTAAACAATCAAACATCGACACAACCCAAAGACCAAACCCCGGACCCACCATGGACCAGCCCAGACCGGGTCTGAACCGGCCTGGATCGGCCGGTCTGGTCCGGTTCACCACCACCACTAATTCCGGCCACCACTTAAACAACCACCCCAAATTCCACATTAATTCTAACATGTTTTTAATTAACAACATCCATTTTTAAACAATCAAAACAACCATCAATCATACCAAAATCATGATTATGAAGAATCATCCAAATTCATCAAGAACAACCAACATGTTAAAAAATCATAAAACACCATAATAACTACTACTTAACATGTTACTAACTAAAAATCATAAAATCATAATAATATGAACAAAACTAAAGATGAACCAAAAACTAAAGAAAACAAAAGCTATGTAACATGTATCCGTCGAGTAACTCGGAATCGTTACCTTAGCTAGCTAAAATCAAGTCAGCCCCAAAATAATAGAACTAAGAAAAGAACTAAGAAACCCGTCTTCTAGTCTTCTCCTAAAATATACGAGTCACCAAACTCGTCTTCAAAATCTTCCCCTATAAGAAATGACAAGAAAACATTATTAGAACTTAAAATATGATTTTCCATAATTAAAGTCTTGAAAACGATTTTGACGGAATTGAAATAAAACCGTACGGGAAGATGAGGAGCGAAGAGGAGAGCCTAGAAATATACATTAGGATGGATTTAATTAAGAAACGAAGATTTTATGAAGGTTTTGCTCAAGAACGATGAAGAACAAATGATGAACGACGAAGAACACGAAGAACGATCAAAGAAAGTGATATTTTGATCTTTATTTGATTTGTGGTAAAATGAAAAGTTGTTTGTGAGTCAAGTGTGGTGTGTTGAGCCGTGTACATATAGGCCAAAGTGGATGTCGAGTTTTGAAATTGTTGTTCCGTAATTGACTCGCGTTTAATAATGATTTTACGGTAAACGATTAAATATAATTAACGATAAAGTTAATTACAACAAATATCAAGATATTATGTTATTATAATGAAAAGAAAGAAAATATCAAGGACAAAAAGAGGAGAGGGAGCCGTGTGGCTTGATGAGCAATCGGGTCTGATTTATCGATTTGCGTAATTTTTGTTAACGGATCGATAAAGTTAAAAAATATCTAGATATTATGATTTGTTTAATCAAAACAAATAAAATATCTAGTTGTGAGTGGAAAACGATGACATGGGCGTGTGACTCATGCCAAAGTCGAGTTTCGATTTTGTTGCGCGCTTTACGATGCGTCGGGAATAGTTAAATGCCTTTCGATTAAAAACCGTATAAGTTATTCTTTAAATTCCAAATAAATTCAAAATAATTATATTAAATTATGATAAATCATAATAAATCTAAATAAAAATAAATCAAAAATATTATTTTTTTAATAAAATTTCGGTCTTCAAACTTGCAAGGCGAGTCGGGAAAAGTCAACGGAAGTCAAAGTTGACTGAAAAGTCGAGAAAAGTCGAAGATGACTTAAAAGTCAAGAAAAGTTTAGAACGACTTAAAAGTCAAGAAAAGTCAATGACGACTTTCAAAAAGTCAAGAAAAGTCAAAGACGACTTAAAAGTCAAGAAAAGTCAAAGATGACTAAAAACGGGATTTTCATGAAATCTCTCAGAAATTCCAAATACGAACTCGGAATTTTAAAATACGACTCGAAACAATAAATTCTATTTTAAAAACTTAAACAGGCTGAAAAGTATTCGTAAAATATTTCCACTAGAAAAATAGGGTACTTTTCGGGTTGTTACAATCACCCCTCCTTTTAAAAAGTTTCGTCCTCGAAACTTAGAAGAAGGAACGTAACATATATGTAGGTCTATTTCAAAGCTGTTAAAATATACTTGTAATAGAAATACATGGTCTTATCAATGGGGCGGAAGATTCTCGTCTGCAGTCAAGAATCTCATCGTCCAAGTCAAAGACTCAAAAGATACAATTTCGCGTCAATTAATGAGAAAACTAGCTATCGAACGTCTCCAATAACGAGTCTCAACACTCCTTGACGGTAAAATACTTGAAATCAATAAAATTTCCAAAAGCTTTTAGTTCAAAAATTCTATAGTAAATGTAATAACACTACTATCTATACCTAAAATTTCTAACTAAAGCTTCTAATAACCTATCTATACGAGATGATAATTGATAGAAGGAACGAAATATTCGAAAGAATAAATCGAAAAGAAAGAGAGAAAAAAGAGGAATGCATTACCATACTAACTTTCATCTATGACAATTCGAATGTCTATCGTAACTCAACAATACTAACTGTACAAATAAACTAGTCCTCAAAAGATAGCAATTATCCTCTGCCATTTCAATCATCAGCTTCCTACCAAAATATTTCATAAACATGACACCTCGAGTAATAACTTCCAATTATTCCAATTCAATTAGAATCTTCTAAGGTCCATCGGTACCGTAAGCTCCATAACGAACAACCCATGAAAGATTTATTACGAACTATAATCTTCTTAGCTCCATCAAAACTTTTATTGGAAACCACCATCAAAATATTTATAATTTGGGAAACAATGCCGCTAACAACCCCAAGTAACGGAGACTTACGATGAAATCCTTTGATCCAATTTATTCCAAAATTCATTATCTTACGTTATTAACAATTAACTTTCTCACCTTCAAAAGTTAAAACACAATTCCTCAAAAGAGATTAGTCACCCAATATCATTTCACTTAACTTTTGCCAATCATAGGCCATGCGACCGTAAATCAATTCATTTAGCTCCTTCAACACTCAATACATCGGTTTCCGCTTATGACAATATTCCTCCCGTTGTATCATCCAATCCCAATTCCACAAAGTATTATCCCCGCTAGGGTCCATCATTTAACGACTACCAATTCCCAAGTAAATAAATAAAAAATCACTCAACTTCCTAACCATAACTACCACTATCATTCAGCTTATTTCGATCCTCAAAAAGATATTGCAACTTCAAGATTTCTTAATTTAAAACCACTAGGATAGTTTCTTCCTAAACTTATTCTCTATTTTCCATAATCATTTAAACACGAAACTAGCTCCATAGGATGGTTAGGTATCATATTTGAAACGCCTTCAAAACACCTCTACTAACCCTTACGATAACTAAAAGGACTACCTCTCCCGAGAGAAGGGATAAAAGAACATGATACAAGGAACATTAGGAAGCATTATTACAGTTTAAGATAAGATGAAAAAGGCGAAGGCGAAAAAGGAAAACGAGGCTGAGGAAGAGACAAAGAAGCTCCTGTATCTAATAAAATTAAACACGGATTTCATAAATTGAGACGTACCAGTCACCAAGTCTGGTTGAGCATCGGCCTCAGCGCGGCTCATAACGAAAATTCGACCCTTCGGTTCCCCAGATATAGCTGGTGTAGAAGTTATCATCTTCCTATCAGGACATAAAAATGACTTGTGTCCCGGTTTCAGACAAGTAAAGCATACAATTGGCTTGTTGAAACAGCCAACACCTGGATGCATAGGCATCCTGCACGCAAAACAGGTACGACCCTTAGGATCGTTGTTGTTGCTCGGGACAAATGGACGGTTTGTCGGATTTGCCTGTCCACTCTGAAAGTTCCTCCTCTTGTTTTGAAAAGAAGGAGAAAAGGAAGGTCGGGAAGTAGGATATAGAGGTCTCTTGCCAAAGGCATTAGGAGCTACAAACGAAGTACGGGCCTCCTCGGCAATCTCCCGAATAGAACTCTCCGCCCATAAAGCATCATTGTAAATCGAGACAAAAGAAGTAGAATCCCTACTTATCTTCCCCTTCACCTGAGGAGATAGCTTTCCTAAGTAAAAGAAAGCTTTGTCCTCCTCCCTAGAAATAAGTCGAGTGGCATAATGAGCCAACTCATTAAACTTGCTGGTGAACTCTTGAACCGAAAGAATCCCCTGTTTAAAATCAATGAACTCTTTCAACTTCTGTTGCCTTAGTTCATCCGGATAAAACCTCGTCTCCAATAGTTCCCGGAAACGAGTCCACCCGAAATTATGCTCCAACTTCGCAGTAGGACCAGAAAGAGTCCACCACTGATCCGCTTCCCTCACTAAGAAGTGAGAAGCAAGACGGACCTTATCCTCTTCAAGGACATCATACAAAGCAAAATTCTTCTCCATTTCCCGCAACCACTCAGAAAGTTTGACGGGATCAACTTCGCCATCGTAGGTTTTGGCTTGGCTCCTCGATAGTTGTGAAGCAACCCACGTACAACTCCCGTGTCTCTCACGGTCAGGAATAGGAGTAGGAATCGGATTTGCCTGCTGGTTTTGCTGGTTTTGCTGGTTTTGGATAATAACGGTAAGAGCTGCTAAGATCGTGTTGTCAATCCTCGTAGGCATCTTGCAAAATAAAACACAGATTAGTACTTATCATTTAGCAAGAACAAAGAGACTACAACATAAATCCTAATCTACCCATCTTACCCTTCTATCTCACGGTTTAATATTTTATTAAGGTCAAGTTATTTATGCAAGGGTACACAAACGTGCGTCGGGAGCAAAAATGCTCTGATACCAACTGTGACACCCTCAAATTTACGGAAAGAAAAAAAATTATTTAAATACATAATGAAGGTGTCTGAAATAAAAAGGGTCGTTACAAAACGTAAATAATATTATACAAAAGAAATATACAAGACGGGAGACATATCTCCCGTATAAATACGGAAATAAAAGAGTGTATAATAATATACAATCTAAGAACCGAATATAGGTCCAAGGTAAATACTTCGCTCGCTAGCTCGTCAATGTACCCCAAATATGCATCACCACCTGTTGGACCGCATTAAATATAAACACGGAAGCCACAGTCAGTGGGGAGTAACTCCGAGTTCTCCCAGCCACGAAATGTCGAGTTTGATGAAACATGAATAACATAAAAGCAATGTATATGGAAAATACAAAACTTAAACATATATGATATGCTTTTCATGTTATAAAACAGATAACTAACAAATAACCTAGCATGTGAAAGCTATCATGTGAAACCGATAATAAACTATAACTCGAGGTAGGGAAGCTGGTATGCTAGCTCAGAGGTTCCTCTCAGAAACATGGCCATGATACACTCAAACCCTAATCAACACGTAATCATGTGAAGCAGTTAACAATCGGTAATCCAAACTCTATCAATCTTAGCCGGCTTGCATCTCACCTTCTAAAACTCATAGAATCATACAAACATGAAAGACCAATACGTCTACAAACAGGCATAAGTTCTTAGCACCGTCAATAGTCATCTGTAACTCGAGGCTATACCACAATGTAGGAAAACATCCTAGTCCTAGACTGATCAGACCTAGCGACAACAGCTAACCCATTCCCTGTCTCATTACATAACCGTACATGAGAAACTCTGCTAGGCGACCCCCTAAGCAGAGATGGCTAGTACTTAAGCTGGCTCCCTTCCCCAAAGTGGAAACTCTTAGGATGCCATGCCCCCGGCTTGGTATCAAAAGGCCCAGGCCAGTGACACAAAAGCTATCAGTGGTGAACATATACTCGTTAAAGTTGGTAAGGCCTATCAATGTCATGGTCCAAGATACTCATTTAGAATTAGAATGGTCAATACGCCATATACTCATAATTCTCTATGGGTACTTAGTCAACACGACACCAACCATATAATTAAACAGTCACGGAAACCATTTCCTAACATGTGACTAATTGCATATAAATCATCATCAAATAACATATCGCCTCATATCTACTAAGGCTAATTCATTAATTAAATACAACCTTACTTGAAGACAAATCCCCGACCCGAGTCCCGCGACGGGTCATCAGTCAAATCGGGGCTGACTAGATCTTAGTTTGACCAAACCCGTTGGATCAACCCGGCTAGAAACAGAGTCTTTATCACATAGACATAAAATCAACATATTCATTACATGTTATTTTAATAAAACTTCTAACATGTGAAATAGATTATATTATACCCAAAACCCCGTTTGACTTAAAGGATATTAAATTAAACTACGGTCTCGTCTTATAATTTCTAACATGGGAGAAATAATAATTTTATGAAAAACTTTTAAATTAAATATTTTACTTATTAATATTTCTCACTTGCTAATTATTACAAAACGCGATAAAACTGACGATAACTCAAAAACCGTCACAAGTCCCAAAGTGGGACCCACGGGCTGAGTTGGACCGGACCCACATGGGCCTGATTTGGGCCTCACGGCCTGATTTGGGCTCAATGGGCTGTTTTGCCTAAAATTTCTAAAAACCGTTTTCCAAGATTTCCCGCATGCTTTAACATATTTAAAACCCGTCAAAACAACAACCAATCAATCAAACATCGACACAACCCAAAGACCAAAACCCGGACCCACCATGGACCAACCCAGACCGGCTGGACCGGCCTGAACCGGTCTGACCAGCCTGAACCGGCCGGTTCACAGACCACCATACCCGGCCACCTTCACGGCCACAACAACCACCACCCCTATTAAATTCTAACATGTTTTTAATTAACAAACATCCATTTTTAAACATCCAATTCAACCATCAATCATACAAAAATCATGATTATAATTAAATCATACTAACATGTCTAGAACACTAACATATTAAAAATTCCATACAACATATAAATCATACTACTTAACATGTTACTACTAACAATCATTAGTAACCATAATATGAACTAAAACCTAAGAAACTAAGGCTATGTGACATTATATCGTCGAGTAACTCGGAATCGTTACCTTAGCTTAGCTAAAATCAAGTAGCACCAAAATAATAAGAACCAAGAAAATACGAAACCCGCCTTCTAATCTTCCCCTAATATATACGAGTCACCAAACTCGTCTTCAAAATCTTCCCCTATAAGAAATGACAAGAAAAACATTATTAGAAGTAAAAATAGATTTTCCATAATTAAAGTGTTGAAAACGATTTTTACGGAATTGAAATTAAACCGTACGTGAAGATGAGGAGCGAAGAAGAGAGTTGAGAAATATAAATTAGAATGGATTTAATTAAGAAACGAAGATTTTATGAAGGTTTTGCTCAAGAACGATGATGAACAATTGAAGAACGACGAAGAACACGAAGAACGATTAAAGAAAGTGAGGTTTTGATCTATATTTGATTTATGGTAAGATGAAAAGTTGTTTGTGAGTAATGTGGGGTGTGTGTGTGCCGTGTAAATATAGGCAAATAAGGATGTCGAGTTTTGAAATTGTTGTTACGTAATTGACTCGCGTTTAATAATTAGTTTACGGTAAACGATTAAATATAATTAACGATAAAGTTAATTACAACAAATATCTAGATATTATGATATTGTAATCCAAAGAAATGAAAATATCAAGGCTATTAGAGGGAGGTTGAGCCGTGTGGATATGAGCTTGTCGGGTCTGTTTTCGCTCGATTTGCGTAATTTTCGTTAACTGATCGATAAAGTTAATAAATATCTAGATATTTTGATTAGTTTATTCAAAACAATTAAAATATCTTATGGTGAGTGGAAAGCGATGACACGCGCGTGTGACTCATGCCAAAGTCGAGTTTCGATTTTGTTTCGCGCTTTACGATGAGTCGGGAATAGTTAAATGACTTTCGGTTAAAACCGTAAACGTTATTCTTTAAATTCCGAATAAATTCAAAATAATTATATTAAATTATGATAAATCTTAATAAATTTAAATAAAAATAAATCAAAAATATTATTTTTTTTTAAATAAATTTTCGGTCTTCATACTTATGAGACGAGTCGGGAAAAAGTCAACGGAAGTCAAAGTTGACTGAAAAGTCGAGAAAAGTCGAAGATGACTTAAAAGTCAAGAAAAGTTTAGGACGACTTAAAAGTCAAGAAAAAGTCAATGACGACTTTAAAAAAGTCAAGGAAAAGTCAAAGACGACTTAAAAGTCAAGAAAAGTCAAAGATGACTAAAAACGGTCTTTTCATGAAATCTCTCAGAAATTCCAAATACGAACGCGGAATTTCAAAATAAGACTCGGAACAAAAATTCCTATTTTAAAAACTTAAGTTCTACTGAAAAATGTTAGTAAATATTTTTACTAGAAAATTGGCATTTTTCGGGTTGTTACATTGATAATCAAACTATCTCTCACAAAATTATATTTTCAACAAAAACAAACATTAACATGTTGAAAATTATGGTTAAAGCTTTGTCTTAGGGACCGTGAAAAAGAAAATGGGAAAAAGGGAAAAATAAGGGTAGTATCTTTTCATATTATACAAACCTTCACTTGAAAAAAAATTAACATGATATTATTATTTTATTTTAAATTAATTTTATGTGCTTTGATTTAAATATAAATATTTCACTTATTTATTTAATTTGTTATATATGGGTCAAATAACGAGCTAAATGAATCTTAAAACTACATTAGTCGATCCTTTTCAGTTTGAGTCATTTCAGTCACGAGTTACATTTACGTGTTCATTAAACCGTAATATAACATGGTTGATTGAGTGAGGTTAATTTAGAACAAGATTAAACATATATAGAGTATATCAACATTTCTAGACTTATATGCTCTAAAAAAGTTTTGAAATAATAATATTTATATAATAGCATATCTCGTGCAAATTTGCACGGGTTTAAAACTAGTAATAAGCTTAAAGCCTTATAGAGGTGTGGAGTAAATATCAGGGGTTACAAAAATGTTTGTAACCATCCCTTGGAATTAATTTTTTTTGTAAGCAAAAGTAGTGTTTTAGCTAGTTGAACTGGCGTTTTTGTGATTTCCCTTTTCTGAAATAGCCAGTTTGACTGGTGATTTCTGAAATAGCCAGTTTGACTGGTGATTTCTGGAATAGCCAGTTGGACTGGCGATTTGGTTACTTTAATTTCACACCACATTCTACGTTATTTAATCCCCAATTGAGTTGTATGTACACTTCATTTTCGATACACTACTTTACGGTAACCTCAAAAATACACTTCATTAAATAAATGTTTTCAAACATTCACCACTTTAAACGAACACCAATCTGAAAATGGCATTTAACGCTCCATTTTTTTTATCTTGTTTCTGGACTTCCGGGGTTCCTTGGGTCGGTGGTGTTGTGGGAGAGACGATGTGTAGAGCTGATGGTATGATTCTCGTCGATCGGCAGCTCTCATTTGATGATCTGGTTGAGAAGGTTAATATGTATTGCAATGTCGATCTCGGAGTCATACAGATGTCGTTCACACTTGTGTGGACAGATTTGTCTGGTAGAAGAAGTTATGTTTATATCAAGGATAACCAGTTTGTATGTGCAATCTATATGTATGCGTTTAATCTTCCGGAGTTGTATGTTATGTTACAGCCCACTGCTCCTCCTTTGCCATCGTCCCAATTCATTCAACCCTCTTATGAGTTTGGGGGATCTAGTCAGGGTGCTGTGTTGGGAGGTAGAGGGGTAAGTGATGTTGGTGAGCCTAGCAACCGACATCAATTAGATTTGAATGTGTTCCCAGAAGCGCAAAACGATGGTGACGAGGACAGCGATGACCCTACTTATAACGTCATGTCTTCCAATTTTAGTGGTTTTGGGTTAGAGGACATTAACACCGATCTAGCCAGTTCCTGTTCTGGGTCAAGTTTAGACCCCTCTAGCTCAGACCCAGAGGATGAGGTGGTACCTCATGTCCCTATTGACCATTATGTCTATTCTGCTGTCCGTGATGAGCCTGACCGTTCTTCACGGTCTCTATTTTCCAAAATGTTTGATGGAAACGTTGACAATATCGTCGGTGGTACGCTATTCGAAACTAAGGTAGATGTTCAAAATGCCATGACAAGTTGGTCTTCGAAGAGGGGGGTTTCGTATCGAACGGTTGAGAGTCGTAAAAAGACGTGGGCTGTTGAGTGTGGGACTAGAGCCACAAGTTACCCTCAGGAGTTGCTTCACGGTGTAATCTGTGGTTGGAAGGTGCGAGCGACACAACAGAGGGGTTCTGGGTTGTGGAAGATTGTTGTTTGGACTCCTCAGCACAATTGTGCCGGAGCTTCTAACGCGAGTAGGAGGAATAACGTTACCTCCCGGGAAATTGGTGTGTTGGTTATGGATGAAGTTAAACAGGATACTGGATATAAAGTTAAACTTGTCCAACTCGATGTGAAAAAAGCGTTTCACGTGGATGTGAGTTACAGTAAGGCGTGGCACGGGCGGAGGAAGGCAATCGAGGCCGTGTACGGGTCCTGGGAGCGCAATGTCAGAGACCTTCCTAGGTATATGGCGGCTCTTCAGGTGGGTTAATATGTTTTTTTAGGGGATTGTATTATTTTGTATTTTATAATGTTATTTCATCTGTTTCCCGTCATTCTTGTTTAGGTCGCTAACCCGGGAACGTATGTTAAGTACAAGTTTTCTGAAGGGACGAAGTATTTGCCCCAGCGGGTGCTGAAGTATGTTTTCTGGTCTTTTGCTCCTTGCATTGCCACTTTTCAAGAGTGTTGTCCCGTTGTTTCTGTGGACGGGACACATCTTCGTGGATCCTACAAAGGGAAGTTGTTGGTTGCTGTTTGCAAGACTTCTAACAACAACATAATGCCGCTGACATTCGCTCTTGTTGATGAAGAGACTACACTTAGCTGGACTTTTTTCTTGAATAACCTGAAGAAGTCTATCATCAGAGATCGGTTCACTTGTGTGATCTCGGACAGGCATCTAGGTATTTTACATTTTAAAAATTCTTCACTTTATTATTGTTTGTTGAAATTGTTACTGAAACTTACGTCGATTGTTTTTGAAGGTATAATAGCGGCGATGAAGGTGATGTTGCAGAAGTACCCTTCATATGGGCTGCACAGATTTTGCTTAGAGCACATCAAAGCCAATTTGTTGACCAATTTTAGGAGAAAGGGATTGAAGAAGGTGGCCAACTGATCCCGATAATACGGCAAATTTACTTTTCGCTGAATGCAACGGCGGTCGGTGTAACGACTACCTAAGGGACCTCCAATAACTGGCATGCCAGTCGGCACATCATTTTGCACGCGGAATTCAGGCCTTAAAATAGATATCCGCTCGTACGCCCAATATTGCAGCAGTTGTGTCGCTCCGTTCATGTAAATAGTGGCCGAGGGGGGTTGTAAAACACATTTACACATATCATGCAGCAAGTAAGCCAAGACAGCTGAACCCCAACTGTAGCCACTGCACACATCAAAGTCAGCTACACACAGAACCATATCCTTGTGAACATGTGTCTTCTTAGAGTTGATAAACAACCTGTTACCTAACATCCAAAGAACAAAACAACGAGCACGCTGCTGCATGTCGGCCTCAGTTAACGTAGCGGGTCTACGTATCCTAGTTTCCAAGTGTGACGTGACCAACCACTCGGCATCAAAATAGGAACACCCATGGGGAAGATCCTCTAAACCAAGCATCCCCTGAACATAGGACTCCCAAGCAGTGTCGGGAACCACCAAACCGGTGGGATTAGACCCCACAAGATAACCATCGACCCTAAGACCAAGGAGGACCTCAACATCCTCCAGAGAAATCATCGCCTCACCTACTGGAAGGTGAAATGTGTGGGTCTCGGCACGAAATCTCTCAAGCAGTGCATGCAAAAGAGAGTGGTCGTTTCTCATGTTTCCTAACTTGAAAAATGCCCCAAAGCCCATCTGCGCGACGTAATTTGCCGTTCCTTGACAATTCTCCATCTCATACGCCCACTCTCTCCATACATTACCGTCCGCTCTACGTGCTAAGGCGGCAACATTAGATGGACGTTCAGACTTAAAAACCTGTGCGGATATATGCTTTTCCTGGAGACAAAATAGTGTATCACAGAGGGGATCCTGGAAACATCTAGGCTGGGAAGAAGAAGAAGATGCCATAACTGTAAAAGATTTAAATATGAATTAGCTTCTTTAATAAATGGTTTTAACATATAAACAATTACACATCAGACAAACGGAACAACCAGAAAAAAAAGGGTTAAAACATTGACTAACTAAATACTTTTATTTAATACGCAGATAATTAATATATGAAAAACAAAAGAGAGATTTCATTTATCCAATCAATATTATTCAATCTTATCCGTAATCAGGATAGAACCAACCATGATCAAACAACTGGCATATCACTCCCTCCCTTTTTCCCTATAAATAACACCTTCCTAAAACTTATTTTCACACAACTCCTCCCTCCTCAACCACCAACACCTCACCACAACAAAAGTTAACAATGTCTGATAATTGGGATTCTGAAGTTCAGGAAGTGCAGAGGGAAATAGATAGAATTAGGGACGAGTCGGATAATTTTCAAACTCGTCTTAAATTATTAATTACGGAACATATTTACATGGACTTATTATTGGGTGCTCCACCCTTAAGTAAGCTCAATGGCATATTTACAGGCAATGCTAATGCTGTACTCACTCCCTCCATGCCAGCCAACACTACCTTCGGTAATATATTAATCATTCTCTTCTTATTTTATGTTTTACATTCAATTTATTATATATATTTTATTTATAAATTCAGATACATGGACCACAAAATGCGAGGAACTAAGATCCTTAAAAGATGAATTAGTAAGCATGATTAAAAGGTTGTTCAAAGTAGTGGATCAGTCCGCCTTAAGGGACCTTCTATCTGGAGAGGGTCGAGTCTTTGTTAGGCGGGAACTGGTTTATTATTGGAAAGTTTATGAAGAGCTTACAACCGAGGAGGACATGCTGGCCGCATTTGGTGAGGGTGAATATGAACCAACCAACTTTATGGATGATATTTCAGATTACGATGACGAGGATCACGAGCCTATTTGCGGCACGATGGATTAAGACTACTGAGTGGGATATTATTAAGACTAGTTACGTTTTCTTATTAACCACTGTTGTATTTAGTCTTTCTTTAATGTTGTAACTGTCATTTTTCAATGTTGTATTTCTGTTTCAAGTTAATCAAATAAAACTTTAAGGTTTTTTAATTAATTATTCCAAATATTTTCAAGAGTTTCTTAGTATTATTTTCATAAAATTACATTACTTAATCGTAAGCATTACTTTTTTTTTATAAAACAATAATATTATAAATTAAAAATTGGAAGATATTATTATTAAACTATTATACAACTATAATATTATACAACCTCAAAATTATAAAATTAACTATAAAATTATTACTTCGTAAATAATATTTTTTAAAGTTACAACTTCAAAATTATTAGTTCGTAAATGTTCGTAATATTGAATATTAGTTCGTAAATAATATCGAAATATAATACTAATGGATTAATACGAGTCTCTGAGGCCTAAAAGTACCCTCAGCATCAATATACATTGCCTTTCCTTCACCCCCTCCTTGGTCCACTGTTGACAGAACTTGTAGAGATATTTTTAGAATGGTGAAAGCAAACAAAGTATTATGAATGCTTGCAGGAGGGAGGAGCGAATAATTCGATATTATTTACGAACTAATATTCATGGGTGTATATATAAAATGACAATTTCATATTGAGTTTAATGTCCAATATTTTCCTCGTATAATTAACTAGCTTGGAGGAAAACTAAGTGACAACCTTATCAAATTGAGACTATCTAAGTGAGAACCTTATCAAATTGAGACTCAAATTCATTAATACTTTAAGATCATAGCTGAGATGTAAAGATTGAACATGGTGAAAGCAAACAAAGTATTAATTAATTCTTGTGTCCTTACTTCAAAACGTGAACTATAATATTATACGACTTCAAAATTATTAGTTCGTAAATAATATCGAAATATAATACTTTTTATTATCAAAATTATATAAATGATTGAATATTAAATTTATTAGTTACATAACAATAAACAAATAATAAGTAATACACAAAAAGAGATACATTATACATGATAACAACAAATAAACGTAAAAAAAAATACTTACTTAGATAAGTATAAAACCGGAAATAGAATCTGAAATTGACCTTTTTTTTTTTTAATATAACAACTGGCGTTTTTTTTTTTGGCTTCACTAAAAGGCGATTTCATTTTTTATTAGTGATGTTATAGTTTGATTTGGGATGTCGAAATATTCAGAGGCCTTTATATATTGAAATGAGTCATTTATTAGACAATGCAAAATATTGAATACACAATGTCAGCGAAATATTGAATACTGAATACACAATGTCATTTATTAGACAATGCGAAATATTGAATACTGAATACACAATGTCAGCGAAATATTGAATACACAATGCAAATATTTAATAAACAATGAAAATAGCCAGTTTGACTGGCTATTTGCAGGTCAAAATAGCCAGTTTGACTGGCTATTTGCAGTTAACAATAAATATAAAAAAAGAATGAAATCGCCAGTTCAATTGGTGATAACACTATTTAATGCTTACAAATCATTTACCAACCCCCTACATCTATA